>PVJL010000638.1:102832-369418 GCA_004026885.1 Lyroderma lyra | reverse complement strand
TCCCCTTTTTTTTTTTTTTTTTTGGTAGCATGTGGGTAGTTCCCTGGACAGGAATCAAACCCAGGCTGCAGCGTTGACAGCACCAGCGCTGAAGCCTTAAGCCACTACACCACCAGGGAACTCCATGTCCCCCTTTTTTTTTATCTTCACACATGTCTGAAAAGCTCTGGTCTGTTCGGTGTTTACCTGGTTGCTATGTCTCCCCATGAGACCATCAGCACTGCTGTCCTGGTCACCTCTGTGTCCCCAACGTTCAGCCCATGGTCAGGCACACAGCTGGATCTCGGTGCTGATTGAACTCTTGCCACAGAAGCCAAAGGATGAGGAAGCCACCAGACACAGTGAGATGATGAAAGGGAGCTATCTAAGGCATAAGAAGCAGTAGTTCCAGGCTGAGTGGCGAATTTCCTTCCAGTGAGAAGAGGCTGAGCAACAGAGGTGGGTGTTCCCAGGCGCTACCTGTGACCCTGAGTGTTGGCATTCGTGTGGTCTTGGATGCTGATGGCCTGTTTGAGGAGACCCTCTACACTGCGGAAGTAGACGCTGCTGTCAACAAGGTTCTTCACAGCACTGCAGGCACACACCACTGTGTAAATGGCTCCCTGGCTCTGTTCCTCCCATCGCTGCATGTCGGCCTTCTGCTGGGCCAGCTCTGGCAGAGAGCGGCGCACACGTTCCTGCAGCCGGTACAGGGCCACAGAGGGCTCATTAGCCAGGATGTAAACGCTCTCAGTGAGCTTGTCTGTGACTTTCTTCCCCTTGAGCTGCATCTCCGGTTCCTCCATAGTGACAACAATTCGAAGGACGAGAGCTAGCTGGTTTAAAAAGAAATAAAATCTGTCTTAAATCTCTCTCCTTTGACATATTAATTACTTTTTATTCCAAATATCAATTTATGTACTTGATACATAATCCCTTCTTTTAAAATCTGAATGTGCAAAGAACGATATAGTAACTTGAGATTTTTACATGTTTAAGAAACATTTGTATGTTCTATGTGCATACAAATCATTCTAATCCTTTGGCTAAGATGAGTTTAGTTACTTTAAGAAGGAAACGTATTTTACACATTGGGAATTCTGCTAAATCAAGTAACTAATGACTCCTAATCCACTTATTCCCAACCAAGATGTTTTGAAACCATGTTTGAATATTAATGAAAACATCACTTTCCTCAAAATGGACTCTGTCTCCACCTTTATCTTGGTGCTGTTCTGAAGCTAATTCTGCTCCATACCGTGTATGAGAGGCAGTCTCTATCTTCCTCCCATCCCTCATTTTCAGAACTACGCCAATACCACTTGTTTTTGTGAGTTTCCTAGAGCTACACCCACTCTCTTAACCTTTCTTAACATCTGAACTATACAAAATAAAGTAGTATTTCAAATATGCCATTTATTGAAAATACACACATAGAACAGCTGAGTCATCTATGTTACCTTTGTGGTCTTCCATCCAATTTTTCAGAGCACAATATTAGAAGAGACTAAAAATTAATTTTCTTACCCTGCTTTCTAGGTTCTGGATCCAGGAACCTGCAATAGCGAAAGTGTTTCTCCTGTAACCTTCTGCTGGTACCTACGAAAGGGCAAAGTAAAAATAATGTTAGTAAATGATATTTCATGAGGAGTGTTCTTTTTGATACAAGTCGGGGTGAAAAAATAATTCAAGAAAGATTTGAGGATGAGAATGATAACAGTTTGCTTCCTTTCATAAAGACAATGAAAATGCATTCCATTCAGTATAAATACACTCCCAAGTTACAACTGTTTACTGAGCTCCTTATATTGCTGAGCTCAGCAGTATGATGGACATTCTAGATTGCAAAATCAGTGAGGCATTTCTGGCTTGAAAAGAGTTTATAGTCTGTGTAGAGTGGGAGAAGCATGCAAGAAATCAACCATTGAAATAAAGTGAGGGAAACAGTGTGATATATTCTGTGCTTGGGGTTGTAGGTCTTAAGAGAAAAACCATGTAATTCATCCTACTGGATTTAGGAATACAAACTAGAAAGAGTAAGACAATCCTAACCTGTGTCTTGAACAATCTCTCTGAGTTATATATATTGTACATGCTGAGAAGGGGAGAGTAAGGTCTTTAGGTGGAGGAGACATATATGAATATAACTTAAAATATTTCACTGATTCTGTATGTGAGTGTATGTATTATGAGGGAGTAGAGGGGCAAGAATCATACCCCATCTCTCATGGAATGATTTAAGTTGATAAAAATGATAGATTTCACATTCTTGAGAAGATACCAGTCTAGTATAGTAACTAGGCATTATCCCTTGGCCCAAAAATGAAAGGAAGTACAGTCATCCCTCGGTATTCACAGGGATGGTTCTAGGACCCCATGTGGATACCAAAATCTGCAGTGCTCAAGTCCCTTATATAAAATGGTGTAGCATTTGCATATAACCTATTGTGCATATCTTCCCCTATACTTTAAGTCGTCTTTAGATTACTTATAATACCTAATAAAATGTAAATGCTGTATTAAGAGTTGTACTGCATTGTTTAGGGAATAATGACAAAAAAATGTATGTATTTGGAATGTATATATTTGGTACAGAAACACCATCGTAGGCCTAACAACATAATACATGTCAGCAACAACATAACATTTTTTTCCAAATATTTTTTATCAGTAGGTTGGTTGAATCCACAGATGAAGAACCCACAGATAGAGAGAGCCAACTATATTATATAGGCACATCCCATAGAACATATCCCCAGTTAAAGTATTCCTGGTAAAACTCTCTTTATTTTTTATTTTTATTTTTTAATTATGATGAATTATATGTAACAAAGTTTACCCTCCTAAGTATTTTTAAATGTATGGTTCAGTCGTATTAAGTATATTCACATTCTTGTGCTACCAATCTCCAGGAACTTTTACATTTTTGCAGAACTGAAACTCTAAACCCATTACAACTCCCCTTTTCCCCCTCCCTCAGTGGCAACCACCATTCTTTCTGTCCCTGTGATTTTGACTATTCTAAATACCTCATAAATGAAGTCACATAGTATTTGTCTTTTTATTTCTGGCCTATTTCACTTGGAATAATGGCCTCAAGTTTGACCCATGTTGTTGCAGGTGTCAGATTTTCCTTTTTAAGGCTGAACAGTGTTCCATTGTATATACCACATTTTGTTTGTCCAGTCATCCGTCAGTGGACTTTTGGGTTCCTTCTACCTCTTGGCTATTGTGAATAATGCTGCTATGAATATTGGTACAAAAATTCCTCTTTGAGACCCTGCTTTCAGTTGTTTTGGATATATAACCAACGCGATACTGTTGAATCGTATGATGAGTCTATTTTTAGTCTTTTGAGGAACTACCATACTGTTTTTCATAGCAGCTTCACTATTTTACATTCCCACCAACATTGTTCAAGAGTTCCAGTTTCTCCACAACCTCACCAACACTGTTACTACTTTTTTTTATAGCAGCCATCCTAATGGATATAAGATGATAGAGCATTGTGGTTTCGATTTTCATTTCTCTAGTGATTCTTCTTGACTTTTAATACACAAAGTTCATATAACATA
The DNA here is from genome assembly GCA_004026885.1 of Lyroderma lyra. NCBI lineage: Eukaryota > Metazoa > Chordata > Mammalia > Chiroptera > Megadermatidae > Lyroderma > Lyroderma lyra. The sequence goes on along the minus strand of PVJL010000638.1, from coordinate 365,864 downwards.
TATCCCTTGGTATATTTTCAGCCACTTTTAACATTGGAAAAACTATTTATGTCCCCCAAACTTGATCCAGTATTCTAACAGCATGATATATAGGAAGTCTTGTTACATTCTAAATATATAGGTAGAACACTAGAATCACAGACATTTTTTAAAGTACCCAAGTGTCAAAAACAGGATAGGTGTCTTGCTATCACAGCTAATACTCAATGTGAACTTTCTCAACTATGATTGTCCTAAAGGCTTTTTTCCTTTTAAACCTTTCACATGTAGCCCTTGGTTTGCCTGGTGTGTTATGTGTCCCATATTAGATGAGAACACATTTAAGAAAATTGTGGAGAAAGAAACAAAGCAAGTAAGACAGTGATTATATAGACAAGAAGATACTATATTCCAGCAGTGTCCAACCTTTTGTCTTCTTCCCTGGGCCACACTGTAAGAAGAATTGTCTTGGGGCACAGATAAAATTCCCAAACACTAAGGATAGTTGACAATCTTAAAAAAAAAAAAGTCACAAAAATCTCAGAATATTTTAAGAATTTGTGTTGGGCCACATTCAAAGCCATCCTGGGCTGCAGGTTGGACATGTCTGTTCTATACAAAGCTACTGTTTATTAAAACCATATTGTTTGGGTGATCAACTCTTCAGGTATAGAAATTTTAAGTAACTATGGTGTATACATGAAACTAATATGTTAGCTGTATTTTAATAAAAATCTTTAAAAATATATTGTTTGATCAGAAAGCTATGCTTTAAGCATTTTATATTCAGATATGATAACTTGTTATTTGTGCATGGATAATTTATCATGTTTTTGTTACATTTAGGAAATTGGAAACTTGAAGTTAATGTGCATTATAATTTTTCCTATAAAAAAAATGGGGAAATGGGCTCCTGTTCATGCAGAATGACTAATTTTCAGGAAAAGGTTACTGGTTTTGCCTCTGTTTGTATCTGAAGAACTAAAAATATTTTTCAAACAATCACAGACTTACAGAAAAGCTAGAAAATTTTTTATTCTAAACCACTTAAGAGAAAGTTACTGACTTGGTGCCTCACCACTCCTGAATGCTTTAGTGTGTGTTTCCTACACACACTAAAAAAAAAAAAAGAAATTCTCCTACATAACAATACTATCATCAAAATCAGGAAATTAACACCAATACATTACTGCCATCTAATCCTCACACCACATATATTTTCACCATTTGTCCCAGTAATGGGCCTTATAGCAAAAGGATCCAGATTAGAATCACATGTATTTCATTGCCACATCTCTTTAGTCTGGAATGTTTCCTCAGTCTTTCTTTGATTTTTACACTTTGACACTTGAAAATTGTTAAGTTTGGGTTTTGTGGTTTCTGCATGATTACATCTTTGGCTGGACCCCTAATTTTCAGTGAACAAATACACACTAAGAGCTAATAAAACTAACATGTAGACCTAGGAGTAGAAAATGATTTAAAACCCAAAAAGCACAAAAAGAAAAATAAAATGGATTTGACAACAAAGTTTCATTCAAAGAACTTCACAGAGAGATGACAGACTTAGAGAAGTTATTTGCCACAAATAAAACTAGTGATTAACTTATAGAACGTACTTCCGGAAATCAACAAACAAAAATATTATTGAGCATCCTATAATGTGAATAGGCAAATCACAGAAAAGAAAACCCAAGTGGTCAACAAATGTGTAATGAGATATTCAAACTAACTAGTAAAAGGAAAATGTAAATTAAATGAGTTTGCACTTATCAGAACAGCAAAAAATCAGGTGGGTAATATCATTAGGGAAATGGATAAAATATAGTAGATACAAACAGTGGAATATTATATACATTAGAGTGTTAAAACACCACAGGCCCCAAATGGTATCACTCATGATAAAAGCTCATGATACCAAACTTAGACTTAATACCTGATCTAAGTGCAGTTTTGACTTCTCCCAGAAATGTAATTTATTTTTTAGTGGCTTAAAACAAAGTTTATTTTTTAACTTATAAATATCTTTTTATTGTTAGACTTACTGGGGTGACATTGGTTAACAAGAATTACATAGGTTGCAGGTGTACAATTCTAAAGTGCATCGTCTATTTGTTGCATTATATGTTCACCACCCAGTGTGAGTTTTCTTTCCATCACCATATATTTGGCTCCTCCTCCTCTTTCTCCCCCTCCACCCCCTTGCCCCAGATAACCATTAAACTATTGATTGTGCCCATGAGTTTTTTGTTTGTTTGTTGTTTGTTCTTTGTTGCTTCCAGTTTTATATTCCACGTATGAGTGAAGTCATATAGTTCCTGCTTTTTCTGTCTGGCTTATTTCATGTAGCATGATGATCTCAAGGTCCATCCATTTTGTCGCAAATGGCAGCATTTTATCTTTTCTTATAGCTGAGTAATATTCCATTGTGTACATGTACCACAGCTTCTTCATCCAGTCATCTGTCACAGGGAATTTTGGTTGCTTTTATGTCTTTGCCACCATAAACAGTGCTGCGATGATCATTGGAGTATGTAAGTTTTTGCAGACTAAGGTTTTCCAGTTTTTTGGGTAGATACCCAGGAGGGGGATTGCTGGGTCATATGATAACTCCATTCCCAATTTCCAGAAATGTCATCTTGACCAATCTGGAATTTTCTGGTCTAGCATCAGTAATGTAATCTGTCACTGGGGGCCCTCTCTATCCTTTCCTGAAGAGGTGGGGAAGTATGTACATAACTGTGACTGCTTATCAAAGACTTAACCGAAGCCTCAAGACCAAACTCAGATCAGCAAAGGTCAATGGATCGACTGGGAACAGAGATTTAAGAGATTACAAGTTCTTCTTGGATCCCTGTGGACACCTAGCTGTCTATAGTCCTCACCCACCTCTTTCCCTGCTCCTCCTCCCTTCCCTTGACATAAAAGACCCTTGAATTTGGGATGCTCTTAAGATGGATTTGCGCAAGTGTTAAGGCCCCCATCTTCTCAAGCTAGTGCCTTCTTGATCAGTAAACCTTTCCTATGCCAAACCCTGACATTATGAATATTGAACTTAGATGCATCAGGCATATGAACCCTGAATTGGTAACAGAACCACTTATTTTAGTTGGAAGCCAAACACTAAATACAGCAGTGATCGCCATGTAGTGAAAGAAGTTAGAATCAATGAAATGTATAGCACAATACCAATATATTTATATGCAAATGAAACACATGATACTATACATTTTACATGGATAATTAAGGATATGTGCCCAATACATTAAGGGATGCATCTCAAGAAAAATAGATGAGATTGTATATTAATGATAAAGGGGAAAAACAAAGATTTTTGCACAGACATGTTGACAGTGCACCTTTTAATGAGATTAATTATACCTGTGTGTCTGAGATCCAAAAGAAAGTGGGGAGTTAATTTCCATACCAAACTATGAAAGGATATAAATCATATTCATACATTTACAAAATCATGTAACTATAGCAACTTAAAATTTATAGAGTCAAGTATATGGTGATGGAAAGAGAACTTACTCTAGGAGGTGAACACATAATGCAACACATAGATGATGCACTGTATAATTGTACACCTGGAACCTATGTAATTTTTACCAATCAATGTTCCCCCAATAAGTTGAACAATAAAAAAAATTATAAAAAAGGTTAAGATGACAATAAGCTAGATATACAGTAGACTCTCAGTTAACCGGCATCCATGGGACTGGTAGATGCTGGATAAATGTAAGTAGACTCTCAACCAGTTGCTTGAGTTCCAGTTAACTAAGTGTCTACTGTAGTTCTAACCAAGGCTGTAAATACCTTAAGTTCAACTGTCAAAAGATGTATTAAGATACATCCCTGTTATAGACCTGGAGGATTATTCACAAGCCAGTCACAGTAATGTAGTTTTGGAGAAAAATGAAAAAAGCAGAAATGGAAATTAAAAGTACACTGAGATACTATTTCTCACCTATCATATTGGCACAGTTTTAAAAGCTGACCATGTACCCTGTTGGAGAAGTTGTGGAGAAACAGGCACTCTCATACATTGCTTGGGAATGTTAAATTGTACAATGTCTATAGAGTAGAAGTTGTTGATATCTATTGAAACTGCATATGCTTTCACTCTCTGACCCAGTAACCCTACTTTCAGGAATTTATCCTGATGATAAACCTTCAGTAATATAAAAATATGTATGTATTATTTGTAATTGCAAAATCTTGGAAATTACCTTAGAGCCCAAACATTTAGCTATAATTGAGTAAACTGTGTTACATACACTAGTGGAGGACTATGCAGTTGTAAACAGAATGAGGACAACCCATACAAACCAATGAGTGTTTTCTGTGAAATATTTAACTGAAAAAAGCAGAGTGCATATGTTACCTTTTACATGAGAAAGCAGGGGAAATATATATATGTGTATTTTTGCATAAACTCAGGGAAAAATGGTATTGTAATAGTTATGTAGTGTCAGATGAGTAATAAACTTGTTGGGATTATCACTTGGTGAGATGTGTAAATGTCTAAGCACTATGTTTCATATGCCTGAACCTAACAATAAAATAAATAAATTGAACAAAATGAAAAAATGGAACAATGAAAGTTGGTTACCTACAAAGATAGAGGGTAAAAGGAATGAGGGAAAGGATGACTTTTTCCTGAATTCATCTTTTTGAATAAATTTTACTTTGGGAAGCTTGGATAATGTCCTTCATATCAAGAAAATTAATAAGGATGGGAGTAACAAACTTATGCAAGCAGAAACAAATTTAACTATTAAATGTTATACTATCACCACACACTGAAATAAAGTTAGGGGGAGAGACCAAAGTAAAGTAACTTGGACATAGCATGAACTATGGCTATGAGCCCTAAGGGGATTTGATTGAATCTAAGATGTTATTGATTGTAGAATGAGAATCAATTTCAGAGATGTTAAGCTGTAAAGAAAAAGTCATCTTAGAATCAATGGACTATGATATAATATGGGAAAATGCAAATTAATAATCCAGATAACACAAGAGTATTACAGTAAACATGCTTCTTTGGGGTGTCAAAGTAAGGACTCTCCTGAGGTTTATGATCATCTATAAAGGTATATGTAAATTAGGGGAATGACAATTACTATTTAATTGGCACAGAGTTTGTGATTATGAAGAAGTTCTAAAAATCATAGTGATGAGAGCTGCTCAACATTGTGAATGTTCCTGATACTATTGAATTGTATACTTAAAAGTTAACATGGCAAAATACATGTCTTACCATAAGAAAAATCACCAAAAGGTATTGCAAGATTTTAGTAGAAAATCTACAGTAAATTATGTATTTCATTTATATGTGTACATAAAATACATAATTGTGTATTCTTGGAGCAGAACAGCCTTTTTAAACAACCTAAAACAAGATTATTGACAAGATTGGTGACAGTAGAACAAAGAAGTTTAAGAGCATAGGCTCTAGCTACCTGGTTTCATTTCCCAACTCCAACGAGTAACCTTGGGCCAGTCACTTCTCTATCTCTCTATCCTATTTGATTAATTGGAACAATAATAATCATAGCACCTACTTCATAGGGTTATAATGAAGAGAATAAATGAGGTACTCAGAAAATACCACTTTCATCTTCATTCTGAACTTACCAGATTTAGCTGAAATTCAGCCTCTTTTAATCCTTTGGAGACTAACCTCTTCAGAGACTGCAATATCTATCCATTATACAGGTAATCCTTCTCTTCAGCATTGTGTCATCACCTTTTCATGTTTTGTTCTTAGTTGGTTTGCTATTTACAAATCGCTTGAGAGCAGGAATTCTTCCAGTCTTATTTCCCACTCTGACCAATTTCTGTTAATGGGAGTATTTATAGCTTTCTACGCGGCCATGTCCGCTGTCACAAAATAGATTCCTTAGATCTTCTTTCCTCTACTCCAGGCAACTTCAAGGTTTTGCCTGGGAGAAGTTTCAAAATTCACTTCAAATCCACCTGAGGTTTTCTCTAACTGTTGTCCTAGGAGGGATAAGGCAACTAATAGGTTGGTCAAAAACTGTACTATATTGGATAGGCACTTGTAAAATTTAATCGTTGCAACCTGAAAATGTAGGCCTTATGGTGTCCTTTTAACAGATGAGGAATCCAAGGCGTGGGGAGATTTTGGTGATTGTCCAAGAACACAGCTAGGAAGTTTGGCAAAACCAAGATTGAAACCCTTGCCTTCTGATACAGCCTGTTGCCTCCCTCTTGGGTTCAGTGACAGTTGTATGTACCTCCAATAGAGGAAGTATGGTTGTTTAGCATCTGCTCTTCAAGGGATCTGGCAGTTAGCAGTTGCTCGATAAATATTAGGTGAATGAACAAATTATTAGAACATTGCCTAAACACTGCAGAAAACGCAGAGAAGAATGATGGAGCTGGAAGGAACATTGGTTGAAATAATTAGAACAATCGTTTCATCTTTCGGATGCTGAAAGTGGAGATTCGAGATGTTAGGGCCCCACAGCTAGTTAGTGGCAGAGATAAGGGTAGAAAGAATTCATTTATTCAATCAATAAATATTGAATGCTTGCTGTGGGAGAGTGGTAGACTCTGGGGAGACAAGGTTGCTGAGAAAAGACACAAGGTTCCCCAATCGCTCTGCAGAGAGAAGAAAAAGCACTGCAGGAGACTAAGGTGGAGACAAGGTTCCCAGAGAAAATGATGTGAAGAAAAGAACCGGGCGAGCTTGGTCCGCACCCGAGGTGAGGAAGGGTAACGAAAAGGGAGAAAGCGGTGGAATCCTTGGCCCTCTCCGATCGTTTCTCCTCCAAGCCACACGGGGGCGCAGCATCCCTCCTCGGGTCCTTGGCCCCGGCGGCAGCGCCGCCTGCGCCCCTTTTTCCCGGCGGAAATGCCCGGGCGATGACGGAAAACCAGAGGGAGGGGAGAGAAAGGGCGAGAGAGAAGGGGCTAGAGAGCCGGGGGAGGCCAGTGCGGGAGAAGCGGCGGCGGGCCATCGTCGGGTGGGAGCTGCGCCGAAGACCCGCGACGCGCTCCCCCACACCTCCCCGCGCCCTTCACCGACTCCCAGGGCGCGCGGCTGGGCGGGCGAGAGCGGCCGGGGGTCTCCTGGAGGCCGCGCTCCCCCAGCCTCCCGCCGGGCTTGGGCGGGGCGCCCTTCCCGGCTCCTTCTCCCGCTGGGAGCTGGCGGCGGCGGCGGCGGCGGCGGCGGCGGGAGAGAGGAGCGGCGCCCGGGGCGGGGGTGGGTGGGGCGGGGAGGGGGGCGGGCGGTGGCGGGGCCGGAGATCGGGCGGCCATGGACGACAAGGCGTTTACCAAGGAGCTGGACCAGTGGGTCGAGCAGTTGAACGAGTGTAAACAGCTGAACGAGAACCAAGTGCGGACGCTCTGCGAAAAGGTAAGAAAGAAAAAGAAATGTGAGGGGCTGGTTGGGGGCGGGCCACGGCGGCCCCTCCCCTCCCCGCTGTCCGCTCTGTGCCCGGCGCGTCCCAGCCGTTCCCGAACCCGGGGCGTTGAGCTTACCCCTCCGGGTTCCTCTGCCACCCCGGCGGATGCTCACATTACTCGCCTCAGGGGTCCGTGTACAAGGGCGAGAGGAACGCGGCACCCGGAATCCACTCTCTTTGATCGGAGTCACTGACCCTCTTCTGGGGAGTTGACACACCAGCATTTCACGTGTGGACTCGCAATCTCTGTGCTTTAGAATGCTGGCCAATTAGTCTAATGCAGTCTCTTACTAGAAAATGTCACCGGGAGCATTTGAGATCTTCTTGGCAATGTTAGTTTGGCTCCAATAGAATCTTATAAAAATTAAAAAAAAAAAATGCACTGAAAATTAACCTGGATGTTGTTAATATTAACGAACTTTTTAATAAACGGGATTTTTCGCAGGTGAATCCGGCCTTCCAGAAATCACTAACTTGGAATGTGTCAGGCATTTGTTTGTAGAGAGCTGGGTGTGATGGCTGTGATTTTAAAATAGAGATTGACTTTAGTTATAACAGATGGTGACTGGTCTTCACATAAAGAGACTCTTGGAAGCAAAATGTTGATTTTTCAGGAAGACAGCAAATCTTTTAAGTTTGGCAACAGTGCTTTCTTGAAATGATAAATGGAGTATACATATATTTCGTATAGGGTATCACTTTTGAGAAAATCTTTTCTGTTTTTTACTGTATGTAAAGGTTTTAGCTTTTTTTCTTTCTGTGCCAAGGGTAATAAAATATGCAGGTGGTTATCTGTTTACAGTCATTCTTGGTTGTGTGATCTTAAACAACTTTCTGAAGTCTGTGTCCATTGTTTCCTTACCCACTGGAATTATTTTGAACTCTTCATCTTTATTTACTTTAAAATCTAGAATTTTTCTCATCTTGTGTAATCTTGGACTAAATAATTTTTATACATTTTTACATTAAAATATCCCCTATGAAAGAATAACAATTCTTTAATGCTGTTGGGTTGGTTTGTATTTTTAAACAGTAATCCATAAGAATTGATCATTATGTTTTGAAGTCAAGATGCCTCAGAAACGTGCTGGATAAGGAACGATTTTGTCAATATTATTAATTGGGGACTCTTAAAATTAAGTAGCTTACTTAGGGACAGAGGATTTAATAGCTAATAATAAGTTGAAGTAGTGTTTTTAACAAGTGAATGTTGCATAGGGCCTTTATATATTAAGTAACTATTTTTTATTTATTTCTGTAGATAGAACTACCAAGCAAGTGGTATTTTTCTTCCTGAAACAAATTTGACATACAGCTTCAAGTAGACATTCAATTTTCTTATGTGAAAACCTGTAATTTCATGAGTCTTAAAATTTGTTTTAAATCTTTCTCAATCTTTCTCTAGTGTCAAGTGAAGGGTCCAGTTCTGAAATTAGCTGAGTCAGTTACCCTTACTATGAATATTATATATAGACTTGAAGTTATAGACAAAGGTGGAAGTCGAATCTGTTTTTTCTTTGACTCTAATAATTTTAAGATGTATTACTAGAGAAGAATATCCTACCACTGTTCCATCACACTTGAGTCTTAATCCCTTGAGGAAGCTTTCTGTATTTGTCAAGGGCTAATTTTTTATTATACTTCTGCTCCTAAGTAAATTGGGCTATGAGTCCCCAGAACCTTATGGGTATATTTAAGCTTATATCTTCCCCACTTTTTCCTTTGAGTATTTGTATTTAATGTACTAAACATGAGTTTGTAAGTGAAAATTCCCAGTCATTTATCTTTGTCCTCTACCCCTTTGATGGAGTTGCCAGTGGATGGAGACCTGTGATAGTATTCCTTTCTGCTCTTCTGAGTAGTGCTTAGTTTGCAGGCCTCTTCTAGCAACTGTGGCATCCTGTGGCATCCCTTTGTGGTGTATATATTTTATCTTCTAACCTTAGTCTCAGGTTCTATTTCATATCTCTACCCTATCCTCCTTTTTCCTGGCAAGCGTGGTGTTCATACATAATGAGCACCAGTAATCATCCTGAGTCCACCCTGGCCCGCCAACTTGATAGCTGCCAACCTCTATGCACCCCTCGTCCTTATCTGTAAGCCAGGGATAATATCTGCCCATCTCCTGGATTGGTTGTGAATATTAAGGTACTATCTGTGTCCTCTAGTAGATGATTGGATAAAGAAGCTGTGGATAAATTCCATTTACACAATGGAATACTACTCAGCTGTAAGAAAAGATGAAATAGGGCCATTTATGACAACACAGATGGATCTTGAGATCATCATGCTAAGTGAAATAAGCCAGACAGAAAAAAACCAAGAACTTCATGATTCCACTTATGTGGAACATAAAATTGAAAGCAACAAAGAAACAAAACTCATGGACACAGTCAATAATTTAGTAGTTACCTGAGGATAAGGGTGGAGGACACAGGACAGGGGCACAAATATATGGTGATGGAAAGAGAACTGACTCTGGGTAATGAACTCATAATACAACACCTAGACAGTATATTGTAGAATTGTATACCTGGAACCTCTGTAACTTTTTGCTGATCAATGTCACCCCAATAAATTTAACAATAAAACTTGAAAAAAAGGATACCTGTGTGAAGTCCTGAAGCAATCAGTGAATGTTAAATGAAGAGAAACTAAGAATAGCTCTTTTACCAGACTTTGCTTTAATGGTTGTCTGTTGAAATTAGTATGCAAAGGCTGTCCAGAAGAAATCCAGCCATAAATGACTCTTTTTCATATTATGTGGCTGGATACTTTCCGGACAGCCCTTGTATTTTTGTTTGGGTTAGTAAGTTCCCTTACTATTTGTGGAGTCAAGTACTTTATTGAAATGAATAAATTAGCCTAAAAGCTTAAAGAACTGTTTAAAAAATTAAGTTCTTATATCTATATGTTTCTGAATATTGCATAAGTGTGTTGAAAGTGCTCTGAGATGCTAGGAAGCTATATAACATGCATGTTATACATTACATTTGGTGTAAAATAAAGGGACACAGAAATGAAAAAAAATGCAGCTATTTTATCTTGTTTTAAATCTGTCACCCCATTTATTTTAGAAAAAGATGCAGAATACACAGTTGGGTTGGTAAGACTTCTCTCTGGTGAATGTACTTTAAAAGAAGTTTTCTATATAGTGGCTAGAGAATCCTGAACAAGACAGTTCAGGATTTCTTGTGATCCCTGTTACCTGAATCACAAAGTACTGGCATTAGCAATTTTGTGAAATAACTTTACTCCTCATTTGATGTACATAATACTTGTTCAGTGCTTCCAGGGTAAGAGTGGCAGGCTTATAGAAAAGACTACAAGAGCAAAATAAAAAGTTAAGCCTAATTATATAAATCATCTTTTTTCTTAATTCTTTTTTACTAGATTTTGATTTATTTATTTACTTACTTACTTATTTTTACTAACATGAATTTTGGAGTCCATTGGAAGTACTGTGTAGAAAATTACTTGATATTATGGTGTTTTTTCCTAAAAATTAAATTTCTATTTTAATTTCAATTGCCTAAAAAGTAAAAGTCACCTGAAATTAAGACCAAAGTAGTACGAGTAAAAGCCCTATTTTGAGATAGTGGCAAAAGTAAAATCCATCTTACTGCCAGTTGGAGAAGAATGATCAAAAGAATGAGTATAAATGGTTATGGTAGGGCCTTCAAGGTGAATTTCTGTCTGGAGAGGAACTGTTTGTATAAAATAGTAAGCATAGCTTCTGAGAAGACTACTTCTTAATGTTACCTCAAATTAGTGGTCTGACTTTTGAAGCTAATTGTGAATTTGAGTCCTGTTATGTGTATCCAGCGCGATTCATCCCTGCAACAGCAGTATGCACAGTGATTTTACAAGAGGATGTGCCAAGAGAGCTGGTCTGGCGCTGCTCAGGACATTTTGTGACTAGAAATAAATTCTTGGTAGAGTTTTATTTGCAGCATATGCCTTTTATTCCATTTGAAAACCTTGCAGAAATTTTTTCTTCACAGTCTTTTCTTCAGGATAAATACCTAAGAAGGACTTGGTGAATGAAGTCCTTTGGTGAGAAGAAATTAAAATGTCAGAAATTGAAGATAAAATTAATGCCAAAACAATGACTGCATTTTAGACTGTATAAGTTGTAACTGATTTCTGAACTTCGTTTTTCTAAAAATGGCATTAGAAGCATGAATATGTATAATACACTGTGTATGAATTTTTTGAGTGTGCTTTAAATTAAATTGAAATTTTGAATTGTTTTGAACAATTTCCTTTATAATTCTCCTTGTAAATGTCATGAAGTTAAACCTAATGTTGGCCCTTTAAAATAACTTACATGAAGAAATTTTCTTCTATACTATCCCTTTATTAATGGCCAAATGTAGTCTAATACTTTGTTTGTTGCTTCCCAAGTCTGAATTTCCTTAATAATCAGATTCATTCAAGGAAAGAGGTTTGCATATTACAGGTACAGTTTCCTTTCTAGGAAAGGGGCGAGTTTAAGCTTATATTTTATTTGCTGTCTTTTGTATGTAGTCTGGGACAGTTTATTGTCCCTTGCAAGATGTCCTTTCTCTGAAACACTTTATGATAAGAATGCAGTGACAATTTTGAAGTGATGCATCCTGATACTACTAACATACTAAAATAGTACTGTGATGCAGTGCAACAAAAATGTGCAAAATTTTATTTTGTTTTAAGAATGGGATGGGCAGGTGAAATTAAGTATCCCTCTCTATTCAGTCTCAGTCAAAACTTCATTTGAACTGACTTCTCAGCATTTCTTCTACCTTTCAGAGACTTCCACATGCTATTACTCTCCAGGATAAGGAGCACTAGGAACTGGTCCCGTGCAGTCTTGCCATTGCTTTAGTAGCAAAAGAGACACTTAATTCTTCAGTAAGCAACAAAGAAAAGAGAGGGGTGATTGAGTAAATCCTTCCACTGTGTATTTACACCACACACTCGGCAAATTTTAGTGGTGTTCCTATGTGCCAAACCCTGTTGTGCTAGAGATTCAACTGCAAACAGAAAATGGGACAGATGATAAAGAAATTCAGTAGCATGTCAGGCAGTGATTCTTGCTAGGAAGAAAACCAGAGGGATGGGGAGAGTGACGGGCATAGAGTGGTCAGAGAAAGCCTTTCAGATTCTTCATAATATGATTTACTTTTGTGGTCTGTTAATAAAAATACATTGCATTCCATACAAATGGCCTGTCTTGGCTTATGGTGTGGACTTTCCTAAAACCTCTGAAAGGTTCACAAAATCCAAACTAGCAGCATCTGGCTTCGGCATGTCTGTACCTCTTGCCAAGCAGCCCCAAGCCTGGCACTCATTGCAGCCGGCCTTGATTTGTGGCTTGGCCTGTTGAGTCACCTCCAAGCCCAGCACGGTGGCAGCCATCTGTGGATTGCTTTGTGGCTCATGCCAGGGGGCCCAGGGCAGGGCATAGGCTGCAGCCGAACTGGCCTACCAGGTGGCAGGGCCCCTCCTACACCCAGCGCTAGCACACCTGGTGACCAGCCTTTGACTGAACCAGGGCATCACCCAGCCACCTCAAAGACGACACACTCAAAGGGCAGCCTGGGCAGGCACCAGAGTCCTGCTAAAGTGAACTCTGCTCCACAGGGTCAGTCCCTACACAACAGCTACATAGTCTGTAACTCTTGGGATGTTGTATATCAGGTTGAGTTAAGCAGAAATGGCATTTGTTTGAAAACTATTTGGTAGCCTAGAATTAAAAGGAAAGCTGGAGAACCATGCTTGGAAATTTTGCAGCAATTAAGAGAGATTGGAGTCACAGTCAAAATCATACATTAGAAATGTTTTAGAAACCTGGAGAGAACATCTCTGTTAGATTAGAACTTGCCGTTGTCCCTGCCACTTAGAGTCATAGCAGATTAAAGTCAGGGCTGGGTGCATCCAGTTGGCAGATGAATCTGAAGATAGTATTTTTTTGGTGATTCCTACTGTGTGTATACAAACGTTCACCTTATTTTGTTTCACTTATTCTAACATCACTACGTCAGATTTGTACAATAGGACACTAATACTGAAAACAAGTTGAAGTGAATAGGATACATGTCTTTGTAGAAATGTGAACTCACCCTTTACATGATTTTTGTTTCTGTCATGTTACATGTATGTCAATGCAGCATTAACATAGCAATGTTTAAGCTTTTTAGTCTCATGACCCTTTATACTCTTAAAACTTAAGGATTGCAAATAGCTTTGTTTGTGTGGGCTGTATTAGTGATGCTTACTATATTGGCAATTAAAACTGAAATTTCAAGAAGTAGTTATTCTTTAAAACAACAATAGTAAATCTATTGCATCTAACATGTCCTTGGACCACACTTTGAGAACTACATTCATTTATCTGTATATTAATTGAATAAACACAGTTTTTTCAATAAAACATAGTCTCGGTGTTATGTCATGGACCTATTTAAAAAGCCATCAGTATTATGGATAGTCTTCTTACCTGGACTTAAAAATTAACATTCTGATGTTAAAATACAGAAAAATAAAACTTTAAATGCATTTTAAGTCAGTTGTTACAAAAATAGTTACAAGCTCTCTTCCAGTTAGCAATTTAAACACAGATGCTAATTCAGAGCTTTATATTTTCAAATGCTTTTTTTTTTTGAGAATGTGTAGTTTTGTAGAGCTTCTCCAAAATGTGACTTCTTAATGAAAATTGACAGAATCATTGATTTTTGAGAAATACTGTGACTTAGTCTACAGATATCTTTATGACAGATATCAGTGTTTCTATTATCTGTGTGCAATAAACATTCTCCCAGGCTTCTCTTTTTATCTCTTTTGTGTACAGAAGTCTTTATTTTGTTTGTTTGAGCCCATGGAAGCCAGGCTGTTGAGGCTAGAGAGTTTACCTATCTTTTTGTCACTGGTGCCTGGTCTACAACAGACACTTCACAAATGTTTGTTACATGAATACATGAACCTTACTCTTCAGGAATATTTTGATGTGTCAAGTGATTGCTGTGTACAGTGTACATCAGTAAACAGTTTGTCAACCTGATAACTGTTGTGGAGGTACTATATATTAAATGATCTCTCCTCTGTTTTTGGTAATGTTTCCTTTACTGGATTTTTAAGAAGGATTAGCTTGTTAAATTCTTAATGTTATATGACTTGAGGATCTTTTTATTTGTTTATTTAGTAACTGGAACTTTAAACCTCTTATTCCTCTTCACTCACCCCATTAAAATTTTTTTTCAATTACACTTGACATTCAGTATTATTTTATATTAGTTTCAGGTGTATAGCATAGTGTCTAGACATTTATGTAATTTACAAAGTGATCCCCTCAGTCTAGCACCCACCTGGCACCATACATAGTTACTTACAATGTATTATTGACTGTATTCCCTATACTGTACTTTTATATCCTGTGGAGTCCATTTTTTAACTATTTCTGCAAAATCTTGGTTAATTACAATTTGAGTCAAAATCTAAACAAGATTTTCAACAGATTAGACAAGTTCTAAATTTATATGTCAGGCCTAACGAAAGGGCCAAAAATAACCAACTAGTTTTGAATAAAAGGAATAAGGAAGGGAAACTCTCTTCCAGTTATTATGATTTCTTAAGTAATCAAATCAGCCTGTTACCGACACAGAGATAGGAGACCAGTGAGAATGGAACTTGAGGTAAGGATTAAAGTGTAAACATTTTATTTGGGGGGCACAAGCCCAAGCACGTAAGGTGAAGAAAAAAAATAAGGTTAGAAAAGCTGTGAAGCAGTGCACTCTGATATATTATCTTGGGACATGGGACTTCTGCCAAATCCAGAGAAGTCACAAGGAAAAATCATACCTCGGAAAAGGCCATGGGAGGAAAACCACCATGCAATTTATTTCCCTGGCTCCCTCCTTTTTCCCTCTTCCCACTAGTTGAGATTCACTACATAGGGAGATGACTCAAATGTATTTCCAGATTGTGCTATCCAGCCTTCAGCACCTGCTCAAGAAGCCAGATCCCACAGTCCACCATGTGGCGTTTCATCCCTGTCTGCAAGGGCAGCCCAGCATAGTTACAGTGAGAGCTAAACAGGTCCACAACTTCAGTTTAGACTCCAGCTAACTCAGGAGCTGGGCAAGGGTACCATCAGTGATGACAGCGGAGCAGTTCAAGAAACAGGCAGCTCCTTCAGAAAAAGAATGCTAAACAGAATCTGAGAGGATGTACAAGGTTGTGTGTGTCTAGTCCTAAGGAATCAGGAAATAGACATGAGTCTTTGCAAAAGCTTGGCAGAGGAGGCATTACCAATCAGTGAATTAAGGATGTCACTGTATAATAAAAAATGCTGGGCCAGTTCGCTAACCATTAGCAATAATAAAATGAATCCCTATATTATGCCATACAACAAATTTCAGCTCTGAATTAAATGTGAAAGCAAAAATTCCTGGGATAAAAAGGACCTGGGAGGTCCTTTTTGACCTCCACGTAGGTGTTTCTAAAACAAGGCCCAGATAGCACAGACCATGGATGGGTGTTGATGGGGGGATAAATTTGGCTATCTTAAAATTTAGAAACAACAGCAAAAGAAAACCTTTAGTAACACTATCAGCAGTGTGAAAACACCAGCCCCAGACTGAGAAAATATTTAAAATGCATAAAACTAATAAAAGATTTTTTTTTTAAATCCTGGTTCAAATTAATAGGGAAAATAGAAACAACCAAATAGAAAAATTAGGCTAATTTTCTGAGTAGATATTTCACAGACACACAAAAAGAAAGAAAACCAATATACATGAAAGGCTGCTTTTACAAAACTATCTAAAGTGCAAATTAGAAGATACTATTTCACACCCACTAGTTGGCAAGAATGTTAATAAAGTCTGTTGACAAAAATGCAGAGAGATAGGAATTTACATTATGTGTAGAGAAACTCAAAAGTCCATGTTTTAAAATGCTCTTTAAATTATGAAATCCCTGAAGGGGCAGAGAAATGTGTTTCTAAAAGTCCACTCTCCCAGCAATCTTAGCTCTCTACTGGGTCCTAGTAGAGAGCTAACTGATGTTTGTTGCCCAGTGTCGTTTTTGCTACTGTCACTGTCACTATGGGGTTGTTTAATATTCTTGTTTCTATGTCTATATTAGTCCCAGTTCTTACCTCTTATCCTTCATTGGTTGTCTGCTTGTCATGTCTCAGAGACCTGGTAATGTAATAGATAGCTTATTAGAATTTTGTACATAACAGGAGGCCCAGAATAAGGCCTAATACACACTTCTGGTAGCTTAGTATACTTTGAACATGTTGGTTTCATTAGAGGCCTTCAGAAGAGGCCTTTTAGTTTTCTTTCTGATTCTGGGATCTTTTTCCTGTTAGGCAAAATTGCTAAATAGATGAGGTATAGTGAACTTGAATTTAGTCTGTACATTTAATCTGTCATTGTTCATATGTAAACTATATGTATAAACTTCAGGGCCTTCAAATGATGTGTTCTAAGTTGCCTCATTAAATACAAAGTAGTTGAAATAAGGAAGTTGAAGCTTGGCTTATGAATTGGTGTAAAAATGTGTTTCTTTATAAAAGAATTTAAATAATTAATTTGTGACTCTTCTTTATTGACCTGGTTTAACCAGTAAATAAGATTCCTTTTTTTAAAAAAGCTTCATTGAGATATTACTGTGCCATATAATTCACCCATTTAGAGTGTACAGTTCAGTAGCTTTTTAGTACATTCACAGATGTGGATCCATCACCACAATTGTAGAACATTTTTTTTACCTCCAGAAGAAACCCACACTCCTTTGCCATTACCTCCCAGGTTCCCCAGCCCTAGGCAGCCACTCATAGACGTTGCCTCTGTAGATTTGCCTATTAGGACATTTAATGTAAATAGAGTCATACAATATATGACAATTTGTGACTGCCTTCTTTCATTTAATACAGTAGTTCCACCCCACCCCCATCCACAGCTTCAGTCGCCTGAGGTCAACCAGTCTAAAAATATTACATGGAAAATTCTAGAAATAAGCAGTTCATAAGTTTTAAATTGTACACCAGTCTGAGTTGCATGATAAAATCTGTCAATGTCCTGCTCTGTCCCTCCTAGAATGTGACTCATCACTTTGTCCAGTGTCTCCATGCTGTAGATGCTCTCTGCCCATTAGTCACTTAGTAGCCCATCTCAGTTATCAAACCTACTGTTGAAGTCAGTCACCCTTCTCTTACTTCAGAATGGCCCCAAAGTGCGAGAGTAATGATATTGGCAATTCGGACATGCCAGAGAGAAGCCACAAAGTGCTTCCTTTAAGTGAAAAGGTAAAAGTTCTTGACTTCATAAGGAAAGAAAAAAAACGTCAGTTTGTTGAGGCCTCAAAGATCCTACAGTAAGAATGAATCTTCTATCCAGGAGATTGTGAAGAAGGGAAAAGTAAGCCACGCTAGCTTTGCCATTGCGCCTCCACCACAGAGCCTCCACCATGGAGAAAGGGGGGCTACTGTATAATGTTTTCAACATTTGTAGCATGTATCCATATTTCATTTCATTGCTGAATAACATGCTAGTGAACAGATAGATATACACATTTATACATTGTTCGATTAATAGATATTATTTGGGTAGTTTCCGCTTTTCACTTATTGTAAATAATGTTGCTGTGAACATGTGTAAACGTAAGTTTTCATTTCTCTTCTGTATGTATTTTAAGAGTGGAATTGCTGGATCATTTGGTAATTACATGTTTAACTTATTGAAGATCTGCCAGTGTTTTTCACAGTGGCTGAACAGTTTACATTCCTACCAACAGTGTAGGAGAGTTCGTTTCTCCGCATCCTCACAACCACTTGCTGTCATCTGTCTTTTTTATTTAGCCATCCTAGTAGGTGTAAAGTGGTACTTCATTGTGGTTTTAGTTTTATGATTTTATAAGACACATTTCAGGTTTTTGTTTCCCCAGATTTTCTTCGATTACACAAGGAATGATTGTTGTAAATTTGTGATAGAATTGGGTCTCAAGACACCTTTACAAGTTAAAAATAGTGGAGATCTCTCCCCCCCAAGAGAAAAAAATTGTGATGGGATCTTTTTTTTAATTGTTAATTTCATTTTTCTAAAATTTCTAGGCTAAGGAAATTTTAACAAAAGAATCAAACGTTCAAGAAGTTCGTTGTCCTGTTACGGTCTGTGGAGATGTGCATGGTCAATTCCACGATCTTATGGAACTCTTTAGAATTGGAGGAAAATCACCAGATACAAACTATCTATTCATGGGCGACTACGTAGACAGAGGTTATTACTCAGTGGAGACTGTGACTCTTCTTGTGGCATTAAAGGTATGATTAATGAAATTCAGTGTTCTCTTTTCCAAGCTTTAAACCAACAAAAGGCAAGAATGGCAGTATTGCATATCATCTCTTCTCTTTAATGATCCACTCAGTTTATAACCCCATAAAGTAATAATTGATTTTACATCTTTTAAAAGAGATGAGAATAATACATCAAACCTCATGTGTCTACCTCTGGTAGGTCAGTCTCTTGTGGAATTCATAGGAAGTCTTGGATTCATTTTTGGCTTAGTCATTTATCCATCATATTTAGTTAATTAACAAATCTCTTTTTAAAAAGTTTTAACATTCTTACCTTGAAAAATCTGTTATTCCTGTGTCTTTATTTTTACTATCCCCACCCAGTCTATGTCTTTATCACTTCGCATTTCAATTATTGCAATAGCATGGTAACTAATATTTCTACCTCTAAGACCTTACCCCTCCAAGTCTGCCTTGCACCTTGCATATGCTGCCAGCTTAAATCTCCATAGTCTAGCCTGAAATTTGCCTGACGGTAGCTGGTAGCATAAACACTTTGCCTCAGATCAAAGAATGCCAATACTCTGTCTTCACATATTTCCTTATCCAGTTATCCACAAGATTACTCTGATTTCTTATCCCTTATGCCAAGACTCACCTGAGGTGCTACTTCTTCCATGAGGTCTTCACCCATTTTAGCCTTAGTCTTACTCTAAATTACCAAAAAACATAGCCCCACCCCTTATTTATGTTACATACTAGTGTATTGCTTTGTATTATTTATTTCACATACTTGTTCAGTGAGATTAGTCCCTAAAGATAAAAGTTGTGTGTTATACTTGTCTAGGCCTCATGTAGCTTTGAGCACTGAGTTTAATGGTGGACATATATACAGTGGATACTTAGTAAATATATGTGAATTGAAGTATGTATTTGAGCTTTTGGTTAATTTGGTTTACAGAATCTGATAATTTTTGTATTTTCAGACATATTTCTAAATAGTATGCTATAAGGTATGTCACTGTATTTTCTTATTAAAAAGAGACTATTAATACATTTGAGATCTTGCCTAGATTTGGCAAGGGCCTATTTTTGTGTTTTTGTTGGCAAATATACAATCTTCCTGTGGGAAGTAAAAAACAGAAAAGGGACCGAGACATTAGTCTTGTCTCAGGTCCACATCTCCGATCTTTAGTATCTATTTAGTAGTAAGAAGTCATAGTGTTCTGGGGACAGTCAGAAGACTCATGATAGTTTGAGGATGAAGAATCAGTTAATAAGGATTCCAGTGAGGGAGGTATAAATAGTGTTGAAGAAGGATAACTACAAAGTTTGACCAATAGAACCTGGTTATGAATGAGAACATGTTTTACTCTGGAAAAGATTTAACATTTAATTTATTAACAAACGAGCCATTTAAAGAAATGGGTCAGAGGTTAATGTGCTTAACAGGTCACTAACAAAAACATGGTTTGTAACGTGGGTTACTTTTGTTTTTGCTCTAGGTGCGTTATCCAGAACGCATCACAATATTGAGAGGAAACCACGAAAGCCGTCAGATTACCCAAGTATATGGCTTTTATGATGAATGTCTGCGCAAGTATGGAAATGCCAATGTCTGGAAATACTTCACAGATTTATTTGATTATCTTCCACTTACAGCTTTAGTAGATGGACAGGTATGTATGTGTGTGGGTACATGGGGGTCGGGGTCAAAGTAGGGAAAGATTTTCTCCTAATAACTTAGGGCCTAGATTTATGTGACATGTGTTCATCTCCTTGGCCTTTTCTGCCCCTTTCCCTTATGCCTAAGATTTCAGAACAGGGAATTGGATATGTTTTGTGCACTGAAACCAGTGAGTTTCCATGTTCTCAGATGTGTGTTTAAATCTTTTGGCCAGAGATTATGCCAATATGCTTTTTTATTATAGATGAAATATTGTAAAAGTGCTTAAGACCCTGAAAACAAGACTATTAAAGCAAAGCGTTTGTTAAAAACTATCTTCACACATATACACAGTATCTGCTGGTTACCATTAATAACTTATTATTCCCATTATCGTGGTAATTACCAATAGTAATATTGTGTATAACAGGTTCTTTACTAAGAAGTGAATGCTTTGTTTTTACCTGTAACAAGTATTACAGGCATACTATAAGAGTATATATAAATAAAAACATTCAAAAGTATAAGAAAACATTTACATTTCCTATCATCTCAGTTTATAGACATAAACCTCGTGAGCATGAACTGATTTTAATTTAAATATAAAACATACTATATACCTACAATTCTTAAACTGTAAAAACCCAGAGTTGTCGAGGGCATGTAATCGATCTTCTCTTGGACTACTGGTAGGAATATAAGTTGGTATGATCTTTTTCTATGTGATTCTGATGGTCCACATTTTCCAAGCTGTGATTTTGGCCTGCAGTAATTACTTTAAAAGGACAGTATTTTGCCTAGACATGCCTAAATGAAGAAAAACAGTGTGAATTTAAAGGGCGTTAAATTTTAATTTAGGTTGGGGTTTTTTGTTTTAATTTTACAAATCAATATAATCATTAATATAACAATTATTTTAGAACAGTATCTGTGTTGGTGGTGAATCTCGTTTTTTATATGGGTGCGTTCGTAAAACTACATTTACTGAATATGTACAAGTTAAATTGTTTTTATTTGCCCTCGACCTCTTACCTTCAGAAATCAAGCAGATAACAATTAAGTTAGCATATAGTGTGTAGTGTATTTGACCAATGGGAAACTTACCTAACAGGTACAGACAGTGTATAGCCTTTGTTGTATTAGTATCCAGAAGACAGACACCAGATAATCATTCTGCATATTCATTCACTCTTTCTTTCGTTTGTTCATTGGTACATTTGTTCTTTCCTACTTGATGCCTTTCCGTTTATTCATCCATCTATTTATATATCACATGTTAAGTGGCAGTCTCCAGTTCCAAGCAGTAAAAGAAAAGTCAAACTAGAAATTAAATAGAAAAGGTTAGAAGAAAAATCTGCTTGCTTGGGAACTGGTAACACTCAGAAAATAAGAGGTAAGAATCCAAAACATTTCTTAATGGCAATGGATATATGTTGAATATAAAAACTTTTGGATGTAAATAAGGGATAAAATGCAAGGAAATACAGTTTGTTTTAAAGAAAAATAGAAAGGAGATAATGTTATAAAACATTCAGTTCAAAGATTATAAACGGTAAAATAAACTTAAAGAAATCATTTAAGATAAAAGCAGAAATGGATCCAAAAAATAGTGTTGATAAATAATGGCCAAAAGCAATTTTTGAAAAGTCTAAGAAACAAATATAGGGAACTACCCACATACAAAAAAAAAAAAAACAAATATAATATTAAAAACTAATATAGGGAAAAAGGAGATCGGAGCACACAAAAGAGTAAGAATGAAAAATAAGGTATCGAGTTCCTGAGCGGCACAGACGAGAGTTAGAACGAAGTCAAGATGGCGGACATATTAGATCTCCATGAGGCTGGGGGCGAGGATTTCGCCATGGATGAGAATGGGGACGAAAGCATCCACAAACTGAATGAAAAAGCGAAGAAACAGAAGGGCTGCGGCTTTGGCTCCGAAGGTTGTCCAGCGCGGATGCGTGAGGATTATGACAGCGTAGAGCAGGATGGTGATGAACCCGGACCACAACGCTCTGTTGAAGGCTGGATTCTCTTTGTCACTGGAGTCCATGAGGAAGCCACTGAAGAAGACATTCATGACAAATTCGCAGAGTATGGGGAAATAAAAAACATCCATCTTAACCTGTACAGGCGCACAGGATACCTAAAGGGGTATACTCTTGTTGAGTATGAAACATACAAGGAGGCTCAGGCTGCTATGGAGGGACTCGGTGGCCAGGATTTGATGGGACAACCGATCAGTGTGGACTGGTGTTTTGTTCGGGGCCCACCCAAAAGCAAGAGGAGAGGTGGCCGAAGACGCAGCAGGAGTCCAGACCCGAGGCGGCGCTGACAGGTCCTCAGCCCAGTTGTTCTCTCCGGAGATTCCATTTGACCTTGGAGACGGGCTGGGATGGAACTGTTTATATTAATCCTCTTACTCCATTGCTTAGTGGGTTTTTTTAGGTTATGAATAAATGTCCCATTTTTGTTTTCTACATTTAAATTACTTTCCTATTCTAACATTGCAAGCTCCCAAGCTCTTTTTACAGTAAGGCAGTATGGGTCACTGTGAAGGTAATTCTTGCAGTGACTGAATTCTGTGTAAATTTCTACATTAGACATAGTCTCAAGTGTCAAGGGGTCACAGTAGAGACATGCTTAGTATTTCTTTTCCTTGAAGGTAAAACAGACAGAACTGAGATGTTCTCATCTTAAAAAATAATTACTCTGTCCTGCACAAATAGATGTTACAGGAATGTTTCTTTTGTTTCTCCTGGCCTTGCTGCCACGCTTGTTTGTACTTCTAGTCTAAGGGTTTGAATGTCCTGTTGGGGAATTTTCCCAGACCGTCTTTCCCTGGAGGAGTCACTACTAAGTTCTTGGTAACCTCTTCATCAGCCAAGGGCAAATGCCCCATGAAGGAGAGGATCCACAGGAGCACTGAGGAGGCACAACGGGGAAAGGATGTGGCTGAGGCTGGGAGGGACTTCAGTTACATTGTAGGAGAGAACCAGTACCACAGACCCAGCATGTAGTAAGGTGTCCAGCAGAGGGCAAATGTCAGCAAGGCAAAGCAGGGCCAGTTGTAGGACTGAGCATGTTGGGTGATTGTCTAAGAGTGGTGGAGGGCAGGTTCAGCAAGGGCTTAGAATTTAGAAAATACATTGAAATTCAGAACCACTCAGCTTCTAACCTGAGTATAGGATGATTTAATGGATGGGTAGTGAGAGTGAGATGGAGCTCTTCCTCTTTCCACTCTGGGACGTTCCCTTCCTCCCAGGCATTATGACAGACATGTTGGAGAAAAGGTTTGATTGAGGTGCTGTTACATGTAGCTACTAAATTTAAGACTTGACGGTGTCCCAAGAGTAAAGAATACTGATCACCTTCCTCCTTGCCCAACTGACTGAGGTTCAGAGGATGGCTAGAGACTGGTTTGAATTGAAGGCATTCATTATCATGTGCAGCATCAGGTAATAGTAAATGATTAGGATCTCACTTTGCTTGATAGAGAGCTAGCAGATAAATAAATGAGGCTGGAGGCAAAAGTTCTGGGTACATATTAGGGTCCAAGGATGGGAGTCTCACCATGGTTCAGAGGACAATTTGGTTGTAGCAGATTTTCATGGCAGTCAGTGGCAGTAGAAAGAGGCAGGAGAAGCCATTGGGCCTTGAAGCTGCCATTGGTAACAACTGAGTGAAGGGGCCTGGGCCAGCTTGGCAGACAGTTTGAAACAGGAACAGCTAGAGTGGGATTGAAGACTCTCAGAATTGGTCCCCCTTCCACTTCTCCAAATTACCCACCCGTGTCACATTGTCTCCTAATTCACCCTTGAATCTGCAGTGCTGAGTTATGGTTCATCCATGGTGCCATATTTAAAAGAATAGAAATGTATCTTGAACATGCCTACTTTCCCCTTAGGCTGTGAAACTGTTAAGTTTGTTATATCCTGGGACTTAAAGAATCCTGCCTTCTTAAGTACTGTTCTAAACATTGCACTTAAAAAGGATAGCTCTGCCACCTTACCAATATTTTTAGCTAAAGTGATTTTCCTCGTGTGACTGTGATTGATTCTGTGGAAAAAGGAATCTTATATAAAATGAGTGCTGCTAAAGTTTCAGACCATTTTGCAGCCACTCTGTGAAGTGATCTTTGGTAATAGTCTTATGTATAATAATGATAATGGTGAAACTTAAATAATAAAATTTAACATTTTCAAAAAAAAAATAAGGTATCACTGTACATGTCACAGTAACAGGTATAGGATTCTAATAAACTTGACAAGATGGATGGACTTTATCATAGCAAAATATTAGTTATTAAATTTTTTGAAGAAATTAGGTCAATGTAAGTAGACTACCAAACTTAGAAGTAAACTGGAAAGGGAACCAGGTCTACATAGTTGAATAGGCTAATACTGCCAAACCTTTAAAGAACATACTTCTGTGTTCTAAACCTTAGGGGAAAACATTGAGAGTGTCAGAACTCAACTCTACAGCTATATAAACCCCAATACCAAACTAGATGTGACCAGCACAGAAAAATAAAATCCGACCAAAATCATTTGGGAAAAGTTGTATATCATTCATACTTTAAAATTCAGCTGTTAAGGAGTAAAATAAAATAACACTAATTGGATAAAGAAACTTACACAGACTATATTTACCAGCAAAATATCAGAAACCTCATCAAAACGGGGGGAAATGCCCTCTAAAACTTTTATTTCTTGATAACCAATATCACCCCAATAAGTCTAACAATAAAAATATTTTTATTAAAAAAAACAAGAAAGAAAAAAAAACGTATACTCTCTGATTGGGAATCCCTAGAGAAATAGGTGTTTTACCAAAAAACAACAAAACCACTAACTTACATTATTCAGTTTTGTTTTGGAAGTTCTAGCCAGTGCACTGAGCAATGAAAAGAATTAAAAGGTTAAACATTTAGAAGAAGAAAAACAAAGATTTTTGTAAACATTATGTACTAAGAAAAACCTAAGAGAACTGAAACTTTTGGAACCAATAACAGGAATCGGTAGGGTCTTTGCTGTAAGAGAAAGGATTTTATACATCAATAGCACCCAGTAAAATAATGATTGGTCACAAGGATACAGATCCCATTCGCCAGAAAAGAGGGGAAAACACTATATAAAATACCTGGGATTATAAAGAAAACAGACAAGTATATTTAAATGTGAACAGCTCTCTGGTGTGATTTTTGTTGGTTTTGTTTGTTTTTTTCATTGAGTAAGTTCTCCACGATGAATATTTTTAAACTTTATTTTGAAAAGAGTTGTTAGGTTTGACGTTTGTAATTATTTACTTTCCATTAACCTTTAGCAATTAATAAATTCATTTTTTTTTAAATTTATGAACAGATATTCTGCCTCCATGGTGGCCTCTCTCCATCCATAGATACACTGGATCATATAAGAGCCCTGGATCGTTTACAGGAAGTTCCACATGAGGTAAACTGAGTTTTAATTAAAGGAAAAATATAACCACATTGTATTATAATAAAGTTAAATTACTTAAACATGGCTGCTAATAATATATTATATTACTTAATGTACTTAATTTTCTTGGCCAGGGCCCGATGTGTGACCTGTTATGGTCAGATCCAGATGACCGTGGTGGATGGGGTATTTCACCACGCGGTGCTGGCTACACGTTTGGACAAGACATTTCTGAGACATTTAACCACGCCAACGGTCTCACCCTGGTTTCTCGCGCTCACCAGCTTGTAATGGAGGTATGTCCTTTTCCTACAGCGTGATCTTAATTTCAAATAAACACATATTTAATATACGTTTATTTGAAATAAAAGGCCTCATGACTTAGAATATTAGAAACATTCTCACCATTACCTAAGTGAAAGGAGAAAAAACTTGGCTGGTTTTGGCAAGTAGGGAAATTACTGATGGGCTAAAGCAAAGTTGTAACTCACTCTCGAAGTTAATTTAGACTTAGAGAAAAATTGCAAAAATAGTACCAAAAAACTGTATCCTACAGTCAAGATTCCCCAAATATAAATATTGTAATACTTGCTGTATCACTGTCTTCTTTCCTCCCCACTTCCCCGAGTTACTTTCTTTTGAACTATTTGAAAGTCCGTTATAGATGTTCTTTAGCCCCAAATTTCCATATGTATTTTGTAAAAACAAGGACTTTTCTGTTTTATAACCATAGTATAGTTATCATAATCAGGATTCTGTTATCTAATCTAAATACTTCATTAAAATTTTGTTTATCTCAATAATGCCCTTCCTAGCAAAATTTAATTGGGTGTGTGTACATATAATTAATTCAGGATATGACTGCATTCAGTCTTCTTTAATGTGGAAATAATTCCCTCAGATTTTCTTTGTTTTGCCTATAATCTTGACATTTTTGGAAGAGTACAAGCAGTTTTATTTTGTAGAAATACCCTTCGTTTGTGGTTTGACGGTGTTTCTTCATGATTATAGATTCAGGTTGTGACAGACATACCACATAAGATGTTGTGTTCTTTTCAGTGCATCCTATCTGGGGTCATGGATTTTATCCCACTGTTGGTGGCTTTAACTTGGATCACTCTGTTAATGTGGTGTCTGCCAGATTTCTCTCTCTGATGTTGTTTTGTAAATACTAAAGAAACCTAACTAGAATATGGTCCTTTCAGGCTAATAGCGAGTGGCTTCAGATCATTCACAAATCCTGTAGAGGCGACAGGAGGGGTGAGAGCATAATAAATAAAGAACGTAAATTCTTACGGTAAAGATAATCACTCATCCATCATAAATGTTAAATGGATGAAAATTTTTACTTTCCTAAAAGACTGAGACTTTCAAATTTGATAATCAAAATTAAGTATTATTTTGGATGTGTCTTAACCATGACACCACAGACTACAAGTAGAGGGACGTTATCCAAAATACAGCTAATAATATGAATCAGAATGGGCTCTAAAACAAAAAGTATAATTAGAAATAAAAAGAGGTCATTACTGATGAAAACTAGCCCATTTCTCTAGGAAGCAATAATTCTAAACTTGTGTTTACCTAATAATAGTTTCCAAATATAAAGAAAAAATTGACACAGTTTACCAGGAAAAAATTGAGAAACCTACAGTCATAGTGGGAGAAATTTGAGTACATAGTGGGAGAAATTTGAGCCGATACCTCAAGCATTGATTAAGCCAAAACAGTGCAGTTCCTGAGCTCCATGTAATACATCCCTGTGCCCACCGGTGGGATACTCAGTGCAGGTGCGCAGCGTTAAGAATGGCTACCTCACGGGGTACCTTAGAAGACTGCATTTCCACAGAAAATACTTGTACTCTCTAAGTTCATTTTCCTAAATGTCTCTGTGTTCAGATTAAAATTTTATAGAGTGAAACACTGATCTTTTTTTAATGCTGCAGGGATACAATTGGTGTCATGATCGGAATGTGGTGACCATCTTCAGTGCACCCAATTACTGTTATCGTTGTGGGAACCAAGCTGCTATCATGGAGTTAGATGACACTCTAAAATATTCCTTGTAAGTAACTTTATATTTTAGTTGTATGTAATCACCATTAGGAGGAAAATTTAAAATGTAGATTATTAAAATGAAAAGTAGAAGATTTCCTCTCCTGGAGCAATGGAGGGAGCAATGTAGCAAACCCTCTCCCCAGTGAAAACATCTGCTTAAATAGGGAAAATTATTTTAAACAAGTATTTTAGGTTTTTTGAAATGGCCCTGAGTGTATATAGCAAATAGAGAAGTACTTACTCTAGAAAATGGATTAAATCTCGGTAATAACCACCAGAGTCTATGAAATTTGAGCCACAACATACTGCTTCCTTCTAGTCCTAAATACCTTGTATGGAAACTGCTCCAGGCACTCTGCTCTGGGAGGTTAGGACAAGATGGAGCTTCTCCCCTTCCCCTACACCCCATCTAAGACTGTGGTGTTACCCCCCAGGGTGGCAGGTGCCAGCATATCTCACCTACCCCAGTCTTGGGTCACAGAAGCTCTGTTCCCAGTGGGTGCAGTCAAGCAGGCTGAGACTCCCTTCCACTCCCCCACTCCTGGGGTTGGAACTCTACTCCAGCTGTGCATGGCAGGCAGGGAGTGCTGGGTCTCTGGTGCTCTCGCCACAGAGCAAACGGGGTGCCACTAACAAGTGGCTGAAGGTGGTCAAAATATACAGCCTTCTCATCATGAAATAAGTAGATCATGGGAATCTAATATACAGCATGGTGACAGTAGTTAATAATACTGCATTGTGTATCTGAAAGTTGCTTTAAAAAAGATCGTAAAAGTTCTCATCACGAAAAAAACTGTAGCTGTGCATGGTGATAGATGTTAACTAGACATATTGTGGTGACTGTTTTTGCAGTGTATACATTTATCGAATCATGTTGTACACCTAAAAGTAATATAATGTATCACAATTGAAAACAGGTAGCAGGACCTAGCTCACACTAGCTCAGTAAAAGGAAATACAAAATAAAATAATGGGGGAATAAAAGTGGGCCACCATCCCTGGCCCACAGCTCCAGCGCTGTGGGTAGAAGTTATGCTTGTGGTGAGGGGTGGAACCAAAAGCTCCTGAGCTCTGCCTGAGGGGACTGATCTTACTTAGGACAGAGAATAGAGAATTCCAAGCCTGAGTATTTTGTTGAAAACAGTGGATATAATGGTAGAGACCAATTAAGAGAGTTCTCATAGCTCCCATGGTACTAGTAGCAACAAGCAAAAGAGCAGAACAAGAAGTTTAACAGATAATGAAGAAAAATGAACAGAACCTCAAGAAATGTTGGCTACCTTTAAACACACCAATGTAAGTGTATTGGGAGTTCCAGAAGGAAAGGAGACAGAAGGGGACAGGAAGAACATTTGAAGAAATCATGGCTAAAAAACTTATAAAAAAATTTTTTTTTTTTTGGTGGTTTACTGGCTGGGAATCGAACCTAGACCGTGGCGTTGAGAGCGCCAAAGCCTAGCCACTGCACCACCAGGGAACCCCCTAAAAGTTCTGAAATTTGATCATCAATATTAATTTGCACATCAAGAAGCTCAAGGAACTCTAACTTAGATGAATTCAAAGAAATTCATATCCAGACACATCATATCAAATACTGAAGGTCTGAAAGAAAAAACCGTGAAAGCAGTAAAAGAAGGGATGGTATGTTTATTGAAAGTGCTGAAAATAAAAAATCCCAACCAAGAATCTTGCATCCAGCAAAACTTCAAAGTGAATGCAAAAGAAAGTTGTTCCCAGGTAAACAAAATTGAGGAAGTTCAAGGCTAGCAGACCTGCCATACAAGAAATAATAGAGGGACTACTTCAAGCTGAAAGCAGATGACATCAAAAAGGAAGTTAGCTGTGCATGTGGGCCCACATGGTTAATTATGAAAGACAGTGCAATTGCAGCTTTCTTCTTAATTGATTTAAAAACCAGTTGCATAACACAAAATGGATACATCTGTAGTGTAATTGAACTTACAGGAAATATAATATATAGAAATGTAATATATTTGACAGTAGCCACGCAGAAGAGGGTGGGAACAAAGCTTGCTGAAGGAAGTGACACCGAATGGTAACTGGAATCCTAAGGAAGAATGTGAAGAAAATAAAAATGAGGTTACTGTAACAAAATCTATAAATATGCACTTGTTCTCCTTTCTCTCCGAGCTTCTTTAAGGTCATAAGATTATGTAAAATAGGAGTTCCCTGGTGGTGTAGTGGCTAGGCTTCTGCGCTGTCAACGCTGCGGCCTGGGTTCAATTCCCAGCCAGGGAATTACCCACATTTAAAAAAAAAAAAGGTTATGTAAAATAATTACAGTAAGTATTTTAGGGTTTTTGACACAGCTATACTGTGAATATAATATCAGTAGCAGAAAAAGGGAGAAGAATGGAAAGGAGTTATATAGGAGTAAACTTCTGTAATGCACTAGAATTAAGTTAGTATAAATCAGAAGTAGAGTTTCATACTCAGTTGTGTATTGTAAGCTCTAGAGCAATAAAAAATAATTTAAGAAAAATAACTGCCAGATTATTAATGGAATTTAAATGGTATACTAGAAAATATCTTTTTAATAAAAAAGAAGGAACCAAAAAAGAGAGAAGACAGATTTTTTTAAATGGCAGGTATAAATCCAGTAAAATTAATAATATTAAAATATGAGTGGTTTTAAGCAATGAAGTCAAAAGGCAGAGATTATCATGGTTTGTTTTTTTTTTTAAAGCTACAGTTTTATGATGTCTACAGGAAACAATTTAGATTCAAAATACAAATAAGTTAAAAGTGAAATAGTGAAAAAAAAACCACGCAAGCAGCAACCATAAGAGCAGTGGACTGGATACACTAATATGCAAAATGAATTTCAAAACAAAAATTGCTACTAGACATAAAGAAGGACATTTCATAATAATAAGAGTCATACCACTAGGAAGATATATCAATTACAAATACATGCATTTAACAACAGATCCCTAGAATATATGGAGCATAGTGAACAAAACTGAAAGGAGACATAGACAATTCAATAATAATAGTTGGAGACTTTATTATGCCACTGTCAATAATGGAAATAGGCAAAAGATCAGCAAGGAAATAGAAGACTTGAGAAACACTATAAACTAACTATACCTAGCATCTGCAGAACACTCCACCCAGCAGCAGAATAGAGTCTTCTCAAATGTACATGGAACATTCTTCAAGATTGACTATGTGCTAGGTCATAAACCAAGCCTCAGTGAATTTAAGAACAGAATCATACAAAGCATGTTGTCCAAACACAGTATAGTGGAATTAGAAATCAGTAACAGGAGGAAAACTGGACAATTTATAAGTATGTGGAAATTAACACACTCCTAAATAACCTGTGGGTCAAGGAAGAAATCACGAGGGAAATTGGAAAATACGAGGGCTGTCTGGAAAAAATCCAGCCATAAATGCCTCTTTTTCATGTTACATGGCTGGATACTTTTCAGACAACCCTCATACTTTGGGATAAATGAAAGCAAAAACAGTGTTGCAAAACTTAAGGAATACAGTGAAAGCAGTGTTTATAGAAAGTTTCATAGCTGTAAATTTCTGTATTAAAAATAATAAAGAATCAAGAAAAATCTCAAATCAGTAAACTAACTTTGACCTTAAGGATCTAGAAAAAGAAAAACAAATTAAACCCAGTGCCAACATATGGAAAGAAGTTTAGTGTGGAAACAAAATAGTAGAAAAACAATAGAGAAAAATCAACAAAACCAAAAGTTGGTTCTTTTCAACAAAGTTGAAAAGCATTAACTAGAATGGCCAAAAAAAGGGTAAAGACATATTACCAAAATCACTGTACACTTAACTAAAATAAAAAGAATTATAAGGAAATATAATAGAGAACTGTGTGGGAACAAATTAGGTAAGTTGGATGAAATGAAATGGAAAAATACCTAAAAAGACAAAAGCTACCCAAGCTGACTCAGTTAAAAATAGAAAATCCCAGTAGACCTGTAATGAGTGAAGAGACTGAATTCATAATTTTAAAATTTCCTACAAAGAAAAGCCCAGGCTCCAATGTTATAAAAGGAATTAATACCAATACTTCACAAATACCTACAAAAAACAGGAGCAGGAATTACCTCCCAGCTCATTCTTTGAGGCCTGTATAACCCTGATACAAAAATCAAAGACATTGTAAGGAAATGACAGACCAATACTTTTAATGCATATAGATGCACACACCTGCAACAAAATATTAGCTGAATTCAGCAATATACAGAAAGGATTTGACATAATGCCCAGGTGGGATTTATCCCAGAAATGCAAAGTTGGTTCAAAATATGAAAATCAATCAATGTAGTAAACCTGATTAATGGAATAAAGGCCAATAACAACATGATCATCTCAGTAAAGCCAGGAAAAGTGCTGTCAAAATCCAGCACCCTAAAAATGAAGGAAGGAAGGAAGGAAGGAAGGAAGGAAGGGAGTTCCCTGGTGGTGTAGTGGCTTAAGGCTTCGGCGCTGGCGCTGTCAGTGCTGTGGCCTGGGTTCGATTCCCAGCCAAGGAGCTACCCATATACCAAAAATAAATAGATAGATAGATAAATTAATTTTTTAAAAAATCCAGCACCCTTTCATAATAAAAATGCTCAAAAACTAGTCAAAGGAGGGAATATCTTCATCCTGTTGAAGGACATCCACAAAAAAACCAGAGCTAACATCGTTCTTAATTGTGAAAAATTTAACACTTCCCCCCTAAAATCTAGGATAAGACAAGCATGTCTACTCTCACCACTTCCTTTTTACTGATGATACTGTAAACTTTTATGCCGGGCACTTACTATATTAATGAGACATTTTATCTGCTTCAGTGTTCCCCTTAGCTCTGTGAAGCGGTTTCATAGAGAACACCAGCAGTGACTTGCCCAGGGTCATTCCAGTCATAACACTGACTTGTTTGCTTGCCAGTTCAAATCCTTTCACCATGTGGGTTTTTGTTTTGTTTTTGCCTTTCATAGCCTTCAGTTTGACCCAGCACCTCGTCGTGGAGAGCCTCATGTTACCAGGCGCACCCCAGACTACTTCCTGTAAATTCCTCCTGGGAAAAACCTGCCTTTGTATGTGGAAGTATACCTGACTTTTTAAATATATATATATATATAATATATATTATAATATATATATATATATTTAGAAACAAAACAGCGAAAAGCAACAGTAATCTGTGTTTCTGTAACAAAATACGGTCTATCTTGGCATTAAACTATATCATGGACCAAAATGTGCCATACTAATGACGAGCACTTAGCCCAATTTGAGACTGAAATTTAGTACAACACTATGTTCTAGATCAGTCAGTCTTAACGGTTTGCCTGCTGTATTTGTAGTAACCATTTTCCTCTGGACTGTTCAAGCAAAAAAGGTAACTAACTCCATCTACTTTTGCACTTACTTGGAAACTTTAGTTATAGTGTTTAACTGGCATGGATTAATAGAGCTGGAGTTTTATTTTTAAGGAAAATTTACAAGCTAATTTCCACTTAATCCATTATCTTTTATTTTCTTGAAATGTGTAATTAACTAAAGGAAAGATTCTTCTTGCGAGTATGTTGTCATCACATTAGAGCTAAATTACTGTTTTATGTTGATCTGCATATTTCTGTATATTTGTCATGACAATGCTTGCATTCTGTTTGGTGTACTGAGCAAATAAACTTTCCATTTCAAACAACATTGATTTACTGTGGTACACTGAAATGCAAGTTTTAACTATTTTGAAACGTTATATAAAATTTCTTGACTTTTAATAAACCGTTGTGTTGACGCACTTTAAATTAATGTTCTTTTTATAGGCCTTATTTTCATAAGAAAAA
This sequence comes from Lyroderma lyra, assembly GCA_004026885.1. Lineage (NCBI taxonomy): Eukaryota > Metazoa > Chordata > Mammalia > Chiroptera > Megadermatidae > Lyroderma > Lyroderma lyra. The sequence continues at coordinate 332,163 of PVJL010000638.1, read as the reverse complement.
TCCAAATAGTACCTCATAACTATTAGACCATTAAAAAAGCTGTATCTATTGTATTTCTAAACACCACTTCATTAGATAATTTGTATTAAAGTATTCATGTTCTTAACTGAATTTTATGCTATAAACTGTAGAGTATTATATAGCTGAGAAGAATCTTTTAAAAACAAACATGTTATTTGATTGTTACTTTCTGATCCACAAATCAGGAATATTAATCTCCAAAAGAGAGTTTAGTAGAAATAGTAGTAATAGTATTATTCAAATGTATAATATAAATTTCAAATAGTAGAGGAGAAAATATGAAATCAGTGTCAGGTGTGAGGGTAGGGTGGTAAACAAGAAAAAACTAAATTTTTTAAGTCTGTATGTAAGAAAATGAAATGGTAGAAATAAGTATAAATATCTCAAAATTATAATTAATGTAAATGGATTGAATTATCTAGTTAAAGACAACAGGTCAAATTTAATTGTTTTTAAATCCAGTTATATCCTGATTACAAGACACACACCAAAAGCAAAGTGATTGGGTAGGTTGAAAAGAAAGAGATAGAATAGACCAAGAAGATACTAAACAAAGGAAGTCTGGAGTAGCTTTATTAATATTAAAATAGGCTTTGGGACAAAATTTTAAAACAGGATCAAAATTTAAAAACAGGACCAATCAAATAGTTATACGTAAGTCACAATTTTAAACTCCTATGCACATACCAAAATAGCTTCAAATATGTTAAAAAACAAAATCCTCAGAAATGGCAGACAAACTGACAAGTTTTCATTATAATGGCAGATTTCAACTTCCTTCTCTATTAAGTCAAAAAAACATACAAGATTTAAATAACACATTTTCATAAGCTTGATATGACTATATATCTGCACCCTAATACACATTCTTATAAATTTATATGGGGCATTTATAAAAATTGGCAATTACTAAGTCTCAAAAGCTTTCAAAAAATTGATATGCAATATCAAATTCTCTGACTACAATACAGTTAACTTAGAAGTCAATAGCAAAAATGTAGTATTTGGAAATAACCTATCTATTTTGAAATTAAAAAATAACTTGCAAGTCAAAGATGAAATATAGGACATTTAATTCAATAAAATATAGAAAAACTCAGTTGTTGTGAAAATACATATAAAGGTGACAAAACATTTAGAATGGCTAGATTTTGAAAAGCAAGAACAAAGTTCAGTTTACTTCCCCATGTCAAAACTTACTATAAAACTAGTTTTCAGGACAGTCTAGTATAGTTATAAACACAGACATATGGATCTCAGTGGGCAGAATTAAGAGCCTAGAAATAAATGCATAACACTTATAGTTATTTGTCTTTCAAAAAAGTGGCAAGGCAATTCATTGAGGGAGGGATTTCTGTTTAACAAATAGTGTTAGGACAACTGTATATGTACTTGCCAAGGATGAACTTAGAGGCTTACCTTCCACCATACAAAAAAATTACCTATAGGAAGGGTACAGATGTTGAAAAGGCTGGTCCCACACCCACTTGTGGTGGTTAAAAAGCAGGAGAGGTATTTTGGCTGCAGAGGTACTCCCTGAAGAGTGAGGGGTCCTACAGCAGGCCACCCCCTCCGGGGTTCCAGTGCCACGAAAAGAAATCACCACAACTTTGGCTGTGAAAGCCGGCAGAGATTGTGGCTGAGACGCAAAGCTGCTGGAGTCCCGGGTGTTCCTCTTAAATGGCCCGCCGCGCATGGACGTACTTGCTGACGGACTTGTTCTGAGCTCCAGCGCTGAGGCAGCAGCTTGAAAGGTATCAGGGACATACATTGAGGAATTGAATTGTCTGGCTTAAGGGCTGGGGCTGGAGGGGCAGCTTGCTCCCTGACAGAAGCCATTGTTCTTTCTTGAGCCGTTCCCGCCTCAGCCTGCTCCCACAGGTGGGCACCGTATCTGCGTCTCCATCAACCTGGCTGATACCGTTCACCTGATCGTGGTGGTTCCCTGACACCCTACTCGACCCAAATTGCAGGCCCACTGAAGCCTCTTCTTAATGGTTTGTCTACACAAATGGCCTGTCTTGACTCATGCTGCAGACTTTTCTAAAATCTCTCAAAGGTTCGCAAACCCCAAACAAGCAGCATCTGCCCTCGGTGTGTCCAAACCTCTTACTAAGCAGCCCCAAGCCCAGCACTAATGGCAGCCGGCCTCAGTAGCTTAGCCTCTCCCAGGCACCTCCAAGCCCAGCATTAGGTGGCTGCCATCTGCAGACCAATTCATAGCTCATACTAAGTGGCCCCAGGCAGGGCACAGGCAGCAGCTGACCTTGACCTGCACCAGAGCCCCTCCCAAGAGGCCCCAGAACCGACACACCTGGTGACCAGCTTGAAGCCACACCAGACCACCAATCAGACACCTCACCCAAAGGGCAGACTTGGCAGGCACCAAAGCGCTACTAAATCGAATCCTTCTCCGTAGGGTCAGCCTGTGAACAATCAGCCTAAGGATCAGTCCCTCCCAGAGATGTGCCAAGAGCAATCATGTTTTAACTATACAACAGGAGGACACACACAGCCCACACAGGGACACGCCTGGAGCACTCGGGTCTGGTGACCAGGGAGATTGTGCCATAGGGCCCCACAAGACACCCCTAAGGCCCCTCTGCTAAGACTGGGAGACAAAGATTACTGGATTGGTGGTTTTCTGAGCCATCCCCAGCAACAGCAAACATCTTTTTGGTATCTGTATCTGTCTCTCCCACAAGAGTAGAGAATTTTTGCTTCTACTTTAACCCCAAGAGCAATAAATCGTGGCCTGTGTCCTGGGACACGCGAATTGACTTTGCTTCTACTGCTTCTCCAGAAACTGGATCTTGCTGGTGTTCTGTGGCCACAGTATTTGGTGTACTGCCCCCCGCGGGTTAAGACTGGCTTTGCAGGAGAGAAGGATCCCAAGCCCGTGGGGCTTTGAGCTCCTTCCTTTACAGCCACCGATCACCACCTAGTTTGCACCAAAGTCAGCTTTATCAGGTCATCTCCTCTGCTCTCATTCATGAACACCTGCTGAAGGCCAATGGAGAACTTTCAGGTGAGTGGGAGCTCCCTTTGTGTCTGAGGCCTACTGAGAACGTCTGCCCAGAAACAGGTGACCTCCCTTTCTTCGCTCTGACCCACCCCTTACCTGTTGTTACCATCAACCACATCAAGGAAGTTAAAGGGTACACAGTACCCACTGATTGAAGCCAGTTCCTAGCACCTGCACAGTAAGGGTTACAACAACCTTCAGTTCACCTAAGCCTCATTATACCATCATTATAATACACATATGCCCAGAAGTTCATTAATTTCATTGTAACAGACTGACTTCTTGGAAGAGCATGCGCAGGCTAAGAAAGCTGAGAATTCCTCACATCAATCAAAAGTGCCAATCAATAGGCTACACTCCCAGAAAAAGGGACTATAAACTGCCAAGGCCACATTAGTTGGGGCCCTTGAGCCTCTTTTGCTCGGGGATCAGGGGGGCCCCCTCCTACTTCTCTGGAGTGTACTTCTGCCTCTAGTAAACTATTCTACCATTTTATTTCTGTGTCTCGCTCAGTGCTTTGTTCGGGACACCGAGGACCTGGACACCGTGCTGAGAAGGGCCCATTCTCCGACCACAAGGTCCCCAGCCAGAACTCGCTTTATGGCATGAGCCCTGGGCTGTACTCACACATGAACTTCATTTCTTCAGCACACAGCCTACTTTCATCCAAGCTAGCTCTGTTTAGCCTGACAGAGCTATGACTCACTTGCATTCCTTCCCCCAGAACCTCCTACCTGTGTACATACCGTATGTCCATTCCCTTTAACCATTAAGCCCTTAGGACATTCGGTTCTAGTCAGTGTCAAACTCACTGAAGAATGAAGCTTCAGGTCTATCAACTGTGACTGAGTTACAATAGCCAGACCTCAAACTAGAATAAGGTTTTAAAATAAAGGGAACACCTTGGCCTTAGTTATGTTTTGACTGACACTCATGAAAGCCTAACGGTCCCACAGACCATATCTCCTGGAAACCAGACCAAACGATCCCATGGCTGACATCAAGACCTGAAGCCATGATCAATAATTGTCTCCTACCTGAACCTCGACCAATCAAGAGAGCCCAGGATCCCAACTCCCATAGCAACCATGATTAATGATTTTTCCCTTATATAACCTAGTTACTAGAGGCCATCGGGGAGCCAGGTTTTTGAGAGCACTGGCCCACCTGCGTCTCCAGGCTTGGCACCAGTTCCTTAAATGAACCTTTACTTTCTTTGCTGCAATCTCCTGTTTGCATCTTGTTTGGCTTGGATGTGCTCAACCAAACGGACCCCTGGAGTCTCAGTCACACAGTCCCATACCTAGAAGGGTCTTGTGCTCAGTTTAATGCTGTGTTGTCACCATCTTGAAGTCATTATTTTTCAGCAAGGGTCCTAAGTTTTCATTTTGCACTAAGTCATTATTTTTCAGCCTTGCACTAACCCTTAGATTAAATAGCCAGTCCCTTTCCCAAGTAATGCAGTAGCCCATGCTTGGCCTTTAAAAATGTTAAAACCTTAGTTGAATTTTCCTTATCTACTTGTATGGCAGCCACCTCTTCCCCCAGGCCCTGCCAAAGGGAAGACATGATCAGTTTCCAGGATTACTTCACAGCCTCAGCCATCTGAGGGCTCAAAAATGTTAGACTTCTGTATTATCATCCAGCTGTTTCTTGTTAGGCTGGGACAGACATTCTTCACAGCTTTCTACATCTTAAGGAGAAATACAAAATTGCTATTTGGTTTAGAACTTGTTATTTTTAGGACTCCAATGTCAGTGAGTAAAACAAGAAACCGATTAAGGCTAGCTCCCCACTCCCCTTTTAAAGGAGAACATCACATTTCTTTTACAATTTCCTTCAGATAAAGATGGCTTTAGGATTTTTTTCTCTCCAAAACGGAATATCCCTGGTGTCACTGTCATTACAGTAGGACAATCTAAAATGACATTTATATGTCTTGATAACAGGCAGGTAAACTCAAATGAGTAGATGTCTCACATTAGTCCACTGCAGTGAGGAAGAGAGTTTACAAAGATCAGGGGTAATTCTCTTACAAAGTACGTGGCTTACGTACTTGCGGTTACATAGAGCCTTCCTGAACATGCTGAATGCATGCTCTTTTATTTATTTATTTTTGTTAGATTTATTAGGGTGACACTGATTAGCAAGAGTTACATAGGTTCCGGGTGTACTATTCTACAGTGCATCGTCTCTGTGTTGCATTATGTGTTCATTACCCAATGTGAGTTCTCTTTCCATCACCACATATCTGGCTCCCCTCCCTCCTCTCCCACCCTCTCTGTCTTCTCCCACCCCCTCCTTCCCCCCCAGGTAACCACTAAATTATTGTCTGTGCCCATGAGGTTTTTATTTTGCATGCTTTTTAAAAATACTCGGAATATTCTTTAGTATACTGAAGATGTAGGTTGTTAAATTTTTTCAATTTCACTTCTTCACTAAAATATATTATTAAAAACAATAATAAACAGGCTAAGTTGAAATACGGTTCAAGTTAGTGTTCCCTGGATCTTTTTTTTAAAGCTATTTTACATCACATCTTTCTTTTATCACTTGACAAATTTACGTCTTCCCTTTTTTATCTTAAGCCTGTTGATAGCTTTAAACATTTTATCATGAAAAATTACAAAAGTAGAAAGAAGAGTATAAGGTACTCCATTGTACCTTTTACTTAGCTTCAATATTTATCCACCTATATCCCCACCTCCCATCCCCCCTCATTATTTTGAAGCAAATTTTGACCATAATTACTATCACACTATAATATACTTCTTTAGAGAGGATTCTCTCTCTGTCTCTGTCATTCCCATCTCCCCTCCCTCCCTCCTAACTACAATACCATCATCACACCTAGAAAACATAATTTCCTAATTATATTTCTAGTTTTTTCCAGCTCTTTTTTAGTTTTTTCAACTCATTGCAAAAGGACTATAGTATAAAAGAATAGTATCATTAACCAGTAATCTAAAGAGTTAAGGCTTCTAGTAGTTCCTTTCCCGAAATCCAGAGGAAGAATTAGCTTTTGTAACCAAGGAAACAATTAACCATGCCTATTTTTAGCCTTTTTTGTTGTACATGCAACTGATAGTGTATTTTCTTTGTGTTAATAAAAGAATGTATTGCCCCTCAAATAAATGCCCCTAATGGTTTTTATGTTAGAAATTGGGAGGGGGAAGAACCTTTATTCCACAAATTTTCAGAGCTATTTAATTACTGAAATTTTGCCTCTTTAAAAGATCACTTTTTAATGATAATAATCATTTTCCATAGTGAGTATCCTTGGAATGTGGATGTGGATGGATAACTGAAAATAGAGCCTGTGAAAGTCTATGATTAAAACAGGTAAATATGGAAATGTTTCTTTTCTTTTGCATTTCTATTAATATTTACGTTGGGTATTTCAAAGAATAAGAGAAGCTTAATGAGTCTTGAACAGAACCCTGATTAAGAAAAAGGAACCCTGATTAAGAAAGAGAAACCCAAAAACCTACCCAGGAAAGTACAATCATTCCTAAGAATGTCTTTACATTGTTGAGGGAAATGCCCTGAACATTTCTTGTACTGGTCATTTATTGCCACATACCATATTTCCCCAACGTTATCGTTTAAAACAACACGTATTGCCTCCCACCATTTCTGTGGGTCAGGAATGCAGGAGCGGTTTAGCTGGGGTGGTTCTGACTTCTCTCATTAGGTTGTAGTCAAGGTGTTGGCCAAGCCTGCAGCCTCCGGATATGACTGATTAATTATAACGCTGTTTGATTATAGTGACGAGTGAGAAAGGCACCGACTCCCAGCTGGGGCCACTGTCTGCGAAGTCGGTGCATTCTCCCCGCGTCTGCCTGAGTTTTCTCTAGGTCCTCCAGTTTCTCCCCACATCTGAAGACGTGCACATAAGGTTAACGGCCCGTCTAAATGGTTGAGGAGTGTGTGTGGGCGTGAGCGGCCCCGTGATGGAAGGGCAGCCTGTGCAGGGCGGGCACCCGCCTTATGCTCCAAGCTGCCAGGATAGGCTCCACCCCCACCCCGCCCCCGCGCTGTGATCCTCACCGGAGTAGGTGGGTCGTAAAAGAATTATCTTGCTCCTTTTTATTGATCTTTCTTAAATGTATGTGTAGTTCACATTTATTTCGTTGTTTAACATAAAAATTGTTCTGGGTCTTTATTTAGAAGTCTGGTGATGTTTTTGTGGTCAGAAATGTGCTGTAGGAACGTTAAGTCTTGTTTACATCAGCCTCGGGTGAAATTGGTTGTGACAGACAATCGTGTATCACAGAGTGCACTTACACAACCCTAGATGTTGCAGCCTATTACACACTCAGCCTACGTGGTACAGCCTGTTGTTCCTAGGTTACAAGCCTGCATAACGTGTTGCTGTACTGAACGCAGCAATTACAAAACAATGGTATTTGTGTATGTAAACATAGAAAAAGCACAGTAAAATTGATATAAAAGATAACAAAAAATGGTACAAGTGCAGAGGGCACTTACCATGAATGGAACAGAAAGTTGCTCTGGGCGAGTCAGCAAGTGACTGCTAAGTGAATGGGAAGGCCTGGGACATCACTGCACACTACTGGAGGCTTTATACACACTGTACACTTAGGCTACACTAAATTTTAAAAATTATTTTTCTTCAGTCACAAATCAACCTCAGTTTACTGTAGCTTTTTTACTTTATAAGCTTTTTAAACTTTTCGACTCTAATGTAAAAAGTTACCTTAAGGGTGGATTTACTGTACTTCAAGTTAATTCTATTGGTCATACTGATCAACTCTGGTATGTGGTGGGAGGAAACAGCACAAAAGTGTGAAGACTATGACACGGGTCATTGGGGCCATCTTGGAGGCTGGTTCCCACAGCCTGCCCTCTAGACCCTACAGGTTCACTCCCAAGAAACACAGAAGTCTCAGCCCACTAGGGCACCAGCGCGAAGTCCAGAATCATATAATCGAAATTAGATCGAGGTGCAGGTAGGATGTGGTTCTTAAATATAGTTGTCAAGTACATTTCCTCCTGATCTGTCAGCCTGTGAACTAAAGACTGCTTTTGCCCCTCCCTAAATCCAGTAGGGATGGACGGGCTGCTTTCTGTTCAGAAAGACCGAAAAATCAATGGCACACAGAAGTTACTGGTCTGTGAGTAGCTCCGAACCCCAGCTGGGCCAGTGTTAGAAAGGCCCGGACCAGAACTCAGTCCTACTCCTGCGAGGAAATGGTTGTCCAGTGGCTCTTGACTCAGCCTGTAGAAGCCGTGGTTCCACCTTCTGTCATTCTTTTACACAAGTAGCACAGGCTTACAGGTTTTCAGTTTGCTTCCTGCCAGAATTTTGGGGGTCCAAAGGCCTCTTTTAACTTTCACTTCTCTGACAAGTTACTGCTGATTGCATTATTTTTAAAACTGAGTATTCTGTGAACCTGACTGTGAGACATCACCTTTGCTATTTCTGAGATCTCAACCAAGGACTTTATAGTTATGGTCTTGGCTTAATCTTTAGACCAGTCTTTCCTGAGAATGCCCTTGATTTTATCTTTGCTTAAAAGCTATTATTTAATTTTAGCATTATTTGCCAGCTCTAGAGGCAAATTATTTAATTTTAGCATTATTTGTTTAAACCAGTGACACAGTTTTTTTAAATTTCTTTCTTTTAGCCTATCACTTTCTTCACATTTTACAAGCAGCAAGAAAACAGGTGACATTTCCAATACTCTGATTGGAAATCTACTTAGCTAGATCGCTTAATTCATTAGCTGTAATACCTTCTTCCTCACTGACTGCCAGTGATAATGCTGCTAAACTTTCTGCCACTATAAAAAAATGTGGCCCCCCCAGAAATGTAAACACGCTTTGGATGATTAAAAAGTCAATGGTTATTAACAGCCAGTTTATTTTCAAAATTTAAAAGAAGCTACAGAAACGAATACCGTTTGTCAAACGCCTGTTTTCAAGCTGTTATGGTCCGGACACTGCTGGCCACGCGAAGCAATGGCGTCGCAAACATCAGGAATCATTTCGTTCCGGGTTTGTGCGCAGTTCTGTTCTCGTTCGCTGGCTGCCTTCGGTTCATCGTCTGTTGGCAGTTTTGTACTGCAAACTTGTTTATGTGTCCCCATTTAAAAAAAAAAGAAGTCTAGTGGCATGAGGTCTGGTGAATGCGGAGAATATTCTGCGTTCACCCAACTGCACTCATCATTTCAAATTGGTTAAACTTGAAAAGGAAGGGAGTTCCCTGATGGGGAAATGGCTAGGCTTCGGCGCTCTAAACGCTGAGGCCTGGGTTCGATTCCCAGCCAGGGAACCATCCTCCCTCAAAAAAACCTGAGGAGAGAAAATTATGTTATCAGCCATTAAAGTGTGTATGCATTTTGGGGGACACCCTCTATAACAAGGATTTCCCTTCCTCCAGTTTCCAGTAACATTCACCTCTTTCCTGCAAGTCCTTACCTGCAGCCTTTTAGCAACAATGTCCAGTGGTTTTAGGCTTTCATCATTGCTCTCCTCAAAGCCCACTGCCCAGTTCAAAAGCCACTCCACACTTGCAGGTTCTGAAATCTGTGTGTTCTATATTGTTCATAACAAATTAACTCAAAACGTAGCTGCTTAAAACATTTATCTCATAAATCGTGAGGGTCAAGAATCTGGGAGCTTCATATCAAGGTGGTTCTGGCTCAGGGCTCTCACGAAGTGGCAATGAAGCTGGTCACCAGAGTGGGTCTCTGGACTTAACTGGGGCCTAGGGTCCAAGTCCCAGCTTCCCTCTCATTGCTGTTGGCAGGAGGCTGCTCATGACATGGCTTCTTCCCCCTCGTGAGTGAGTGACCCGAGAGCACTGAGGCAGAAACCACAGCCTTTCATAAAACCTATTCTCATGACACATACCACTCCTGTTGAATTTTATTGGTCTCACAAACCAATCCTGGTACAATGTGGGAGATGACACTGATTGCGAGATGGGGGTCACTGGGGGCCATTGTGGAGCCTGTTACCCCATCCTAAGTGGCATCATTCCTTGGTAGCTTTCACAAAAATCAGTTTTTCCAAAGGGTCTAAAACTGTGGGTCTATTTTTTTTTTTTTAATCTGTGGTATATAAGCTTAGAAAAGTCTGACAGAATATATAGGAAACCATAGTGTTAGTCATGTTTATTTGTGGGTATTGAGATTATGGGTGATAATTTTGTTGTTAATTTGCAATGTTTTGGGACACTTTTATGATTTATAATCAGAAACGTTTTTCTTCTTTGTAATGTGGGATATTCCAGAGAGAAAAAAGAAAAGTTAACTGTTGAGACAACTTATTTCCAAGTATGTATTAAGCATCTACCAAATACTTCTGGAGGGAAAAAAAAAAGAATACAGTCCTTGCTTTTAAAAAATTATTGGGAAAACAAAAACATAGCTATAATACATTGTAATAAAGTCTACAGGAGAGGTATAGTGGAGCATTAAATAAAGAGCAATACACAGAGGAGTTAACTGACTTGAGAAAGCGCATGGGAAAAGAAGAAAGGAATGACTGGGACAAAGTCAACACCTTGAGTACCAAACTAGGCGTTTGAACTTGGCATTATGAGTGCGTGAATACGCCATTACAGATGTATAAGCAGTAAAATGAAATGACCAGATATTAAAAGAAATTCACCTGTTTTTAATGTTTATTTTTAAAAATATTGGTCCTCCTGGAACTTTGTAAATGTCATGTAATGCAAGGCAAAATTATACAAATCTCAAATATTAAGTAAACATTAATTGATACCTATCAAAAAGGACTTTAAAGCTTAAAGAGCTTTGAATTTTCTTTAAAGTTTTTTTTTTAATTTCAAGAAATCAGCAGAATAAACATTCCTATTCATAAGACTTTTAAGAGTTTCACTGAATTGTGAAATATTCATGGTGTGGTTAAGATGGATTGAGGAGGCAGAAACCAAAGTCATATGACATTTTTTTCAACATGATAAATGATGTCAGCTAGGAAATATATATATTATTGTCATACAGTATACATTTTTACCTAGTTCTCATGTGGTATAAGTTGGCACATCCAAAAATTATCATATACAGAGAACACTCCTTTTCTAATGTTTTGTGTCCATCTATTCCCATGGATATCAACATTAAAGTGTTCACTGCCTTGAACTCAATCAAGGTATACCATGATTTTAATGTAAATCTTTTACTGTTCTGTAAGGTCGTGGCATAACTGACTTATGAAGGACAGGCAGTTCTCATTTCTTAACTAGACGCTTGGCTCTTTCTCTTCTACGCAGAGTACAGTATCCACAGTTATTCCCATGTCCTGCAGTGACCAGCCTCCCTGCACTTCCAGAGGCCTTCTGGGAAAGGAAGAAGAAAGACTGTAGAGGGATGTGTGGTACCCAATTTTCATCATCCAATCAAATAGGACCTAAAAGATAAAAAACTATTAGTTACTATATACTGCATACACGTGTGTCCCTTAGGATCTCCATGAGATTTTACCATTCCTTCATTGTTAAACATGCCCCTAGCAGTAACGAAACAGAACTTACACACCTTTCAAAGGGACTTCCTAAAGTGTAAAGAAAAACAGTAGACCATGGATTCTGAGATGTGAATAACCGTTATGACATTTTGTTTACGGTCCAGGGACTACTGGCACCCACAGGCAGCAGAGTCACTTAACAATTAGGAAAGCACCTTTAGGGAATGAACTTTAGGGGATGAAGGCTCATTCAATAAAAAGACTGAGAACAAAAAGTCAGGATTTGGGGGAAAAATCATTTAGGTCCTAATCTCAGCCACAGCAGAATCACTCAGGAATTGGTCACAAAGGACATGTCCAGGCCCTAGACGGGCTATCTGCCTTACGATAGCCCGATTTTCAGTGGGTCATTTTTTGCCATGAATATTCCCATAGTATAATGATTGTCCAGTGACTAGACATTTATGTACCTTACAAAGTGATCACCTAGTAAGTCTAGTACCCATCTGACACCATACACAGTTATTGCAATATTAGTGACTATATTCTTCATACTGTACTTTATATCCCCATGACTATTTTTATAACTGGCAATTTGTACGTCTTAATCCCTTTCACCGTTTTCACCCCCAAATTTTTCTTTAACTTTGTAAACTTTCTCTGTATAGAAATGAACATTTTTGTGTAGTCAAAACCATTAGTATTTTTCTATGGTTATAGCATTCTTGTCATAGGAGGTTACATGCAACAATCAGGAGAGACAATTATTTAGATATATATTTTAATGAATGCATAATTATGTTTAAATGTACCTAAAAATAGAAATACATCAAAATATGAGTAACTGCTTTGGTATCAGACTGCAGATCAAATTTTTTTTTTTTTACTTTTGTTTCCCAATGTATTGCTAATAAACAGAATATTGTTTTTAAGAGGAAAAAAAATTTTAAGAGAACAAAAGGAAATAAGCCCTAAAGAATTATTTGAAAATTACATATAAGCATTAGGGCTCAATTTAATAATCAGGAATAATGGGAACAAAGTTAATACTAGCGGCGTCCTAAGGATCTGAAAGCATGTTAACTACCAGGCTGTGAAATGTAATTAAAACAAGAAAAACAGCCCATAAAAAAATAAAAGGAAAAGGACTGAAAAATTTTTGAATGCAAGGGGTTTCCCTGGTGGTGTAGTGGCTGGGCTTCGGCACTCTCAATGCCATGGGCTGGGTTCGACTCCCAGCCAGGGAACCACAAAAAAAAAAAAAAAAAAAAAAAAAAAAAAAAAAAAAAAAAAAAAAAAAAAAAAAAAAAAAAAAAAAAAAAAAATTGAATGCAGAAACCACAGTTCAAACAGACTCAGCATGCCAACATTTCCCAAATTTCTATAACAAAGAGCATGTATAAATGTCCTTTATCCTCAAAACAGAGTATAGAATAGTAATGAGAGTACCAGACAACAGTGTGCTAATGAGAATAAACTATTGCCAAATTCAATACAAATATTTCTCAGAATATGAACTTCCTCACCCGTGAACTGCACGACTTCAAAAACCTTCTCCTCAGGACATTCCCACTTGGACATCGGAGAGCAACAGTAACTACCTGAGGAATAAAAATATTCAGATAGAATTCCAATCCACCATTCTTCCCAATCCCAAATGACTGCCAGTGTGACATCCATTATGATAAAAGCTCATTTAGGGTTTTGTAGAAATTTAGCTCTGGTAGTAAACCAGCGTAAAGGTCCACATAAAATTTACTCAAAACATAGAACTCATTCTTCTGGAACTGAAAACCATTTTCCTGCTAATTGAGGAGATCAGTGACAGAGCCTTCCAGAAGGGACTCCAGAGACTGAACAATTCTGTCTGCCCAGCCTGCAGTTATGCTTCAAAAGGGACCTACCAAACCAAGATCCAGTGCCACCTCAAGTCTACAGACAAAAAAACAGTGGGCTGGAAGGAAACAAAAAGTTACCCTGTCCACTCTATTACTGTAGGCTGTGCACTGACCTACATCACCTAAGCAAATGAGAAGTGAGCCTAGAGTTGGTCCCTGGTTGCTGGGAGCTGAGATCTCTCCAGGAGAGTTCTCCCACAATCTTTCCTTTGATAGAACAGTTAAAACAGCTTACAAAAAAAAAAAAAAAAAAAAAAGGCTTGCAGCTTGCAAACTGCTGGTATGTTAAAGGACATCCTAAAATGAAATGATGATAAATGAGTCACTTGTTCTGATGGTTAACATTATCATAACTGTCCTGGGAGTGACACGAGCATCATAATATATAGAAATGGTGGTTTTAAAGCAGCAACTACCCCTTTAGGAAAGCCATGTTAGAAATTTTTTCCACCCAAATCACTGAAATGTTCAGCCATTATTACTGCTTCCAAAGAAAAGTTTTATAATAAAACAAAGAAATCACGAAATAATTGAATCACAGACTAAAAGCCAGTTTTGCTTATTTTTAGAAACAATAAAATTTAACTTATGCAGTGAGGTTTTCTTCAGATTTTAATGATCTGATAGGAGAATTAAAGCCAAATGGTTCAAGAGAAACTAGGGTGAAAATAGAGTGAGTTAATGTTTCCCATTATGGTTCGGTAATTATTTGAGAGAAACGAACTATCATTGTTTCAAATCTAGCAATTGTTCTGTTACTTCAATTACTATGAAAGTTAGTTGTGCAATTTCTCCTAATTATTATTGACAGTGTAGTGGAATGATGTATGAAAAGTGGTAGCAATAATTAAAATTTGGTTCTCAGGTATTTCTTAAAAGGAAACGATAATGAAAATAATTGCTATAGTAATATGGGAACATTATATGATGATTTACAAAGTTATTTTCAAATTATCTGAAATTCTACAGTTGTCTTTTCAATTTAAAAGGAGAACAGTAACATAGGGTGAATATGTATTGTGAATTCTAGACCACCATGAGTTATTTCCTCCTTTCACTTTAAAAATCTTACCATATTATTTTAGAACTCTCTGCATAGTTGTAATATTAAATATGTAACAGGCACTAGAAAAATCAGGGTGTGCTGCTTAAGAAAGAATTTGCATCAACTCTGTTTCAGACCCCTCCCTTCCCTACTGGAAATCCATGTCAATCATTACGTCACTCACCTATTAGTCTGCTCCTAAATCCAAGCAGGCTCTACTCACACAGGGATTTTCTCATAGGCTCATGTAGAATGAAAGCTTCATCTGGTTCTGCTAACCTTTATGATGAATTTTAGTCCCTTCCCTCAGCAATACAGAATTATAAAAATGCCCCTCTATTCTGTGAGTGACATCAGAATTTAATGGGCCTAACTTTAATAAGGAGATAGGTAATTTCCTAGAAGGTATAACTTTCAGTATTCCTAAAAGTGGTATTATTCTTTTACATATGTACTCATAAAACAGTTACGTAGCATAGGGATTAAAATATATGTGTTATGATGGGGAAGCCTTTATGTATGATGTTATGTCATGACTATGATACCAGAGCAAAGTTTTTAAGTTGACAAAACAGGAAACAGTATTTTGCGAAAAGCCAAAAACAGTGTGACTGACTACATAACCAAGACAAATGCCCTACAATTCCTTCTACTTTGAAAATACTTGATTACAAGGATAAGGGTAGGGCATGGGTTGGAAAAACACCCTCCCCCAAAATAGAATGCTTTCCTTTTGTTGTTTTTAACTTTTATGAAGATAATGACACTCCATGCTTACTATCTGCATTATTCTGAAAACGTAGGCTACAATGGAGGGGGAAAGCCAGGGAGAGAAGTCCAAAAGCACCAGGCTAACTGCCCAAGAACAGCTAATTCGACCGAGAGTATAATAACAAGATCTAGGTCAGTGAGAATGGGAGGATTATTGAAAGACAGAATGGGACATTTGAAGTTATCCAGGGAAATTAGACTAATAGCTTAGTAGAGAATTCAGAATTTTTATGTTGACTTCTTAGAAATCTATGAGCAGGTGCAACTACAGAGATAGAAAATGCAGTGCCCAATGATCATTGTGATAGAATATTTAGCTTTTCTTGATTAGTGCAAATACATTGTAAACATATCATGTAATATCAACTTATACATTAGTGGCATTCTTATTAAAATGTCATTATAAAAGTTGCTTGTAGCAATTAATACTATACATAGTACTAATTATATATTAATATATACTATATATATAGTTTGTGTGAGTATATTTTACATATGGTTCTCAGGTAACAATTATTAACCATAATTTTGTTGACTTTATTAACCAAAAACAGAGTAAAGAGGACCAAAAATCAGAGCAGGGAGAAGAAAATAGGGACAGTATTGCTTGTACAGTGAATGAGGAAGAGCACTGGCTACAGCCAGGAGACCTGGGTTCTCCCAGCAGGTACCTGGGAGACTCTTCCCACCTGTGACTTCAGCTTCAAGTGAGGAGATGGGACGAGACAGTCAGGTTCACTGCAGCTCTAAAACTCTATTTGCTCTGACACACCCTTCATGTGTGTAAACACAAACTATCGCCTAACCCGTAATGGAAAAGGGTAGAGAAGAAGCAAAATGGAATGGCTATGAGTAACTCTCATAAAGAGGAGAGCAACTATCAACTGCCTCTGTGGCAGACGTTTCTTGACCTTTGTAGGGTCCTGTCTCTGAGATGCTCAAGAAAGCCATGGTTCTTTTACATGTAAGCACAAAAAGGTACAATTTCAAGGATTCACTCACAGCCTAATGTCTATAATCCATGCGTCTCGGTGACAAACTGCTGGTCTGTAGATGTAATGTCATGTAATTTAAAGTCAGAGTACATTCATAAAAGGTAGTCCCTGTCAAACCAGAGCTATATTTAATTACTCTTGTATTATAAATGGTTGTCATGGATATCAACCCAGAACTTGATGAGAAGTGAGAATGTAAACGGGTCAGGACAGATATCTCACTGGCCTAAATTTATCAGGTATAACAAGGAGAAATCAGAAGACTGTATTTCTCCTAGGGGTTCAGTATCTGCATCACACACTTCATTATCTCTATTTTCTATAAGACTTTGGGATTTTCCTTGGAAGTCTAAAGTACTACTAAACTTAAATGTTGCAATTGGGTCAACAAAAATGAGACTCTCCCAGTGACTTTCACGGCTGCCTCAACAATGCTTTTTAAGGAATGTTAACAGTCAATGAGTCCCATGAGATGGAAAACCATCAGGGCTCTCCTCTGCCTGAATGACTTAATGGCTATAAAGACTAGAGACGTGTGTGAAACTACGGCTGAGCAATGGAGGGAAGGCAGGGGTACGCGAAAGTAGTTGGGCAGAAGGCAGCTCAATGTAGAGTGGGGGTTCGGTCTGAGTTTGTCCCCCAGTGGGGGTTCAGTCTGAGTCTGCCCCCCACAGAACAGCAAACTATCCCTTAATTCAAACATCTACAACATAGCTACATTCTTCAGTTTCTCTTTTGTAAAAGGAAAACTCCAATCTGAAGTCATCTGCTATTTTGATTCTATTTTAGAAAGCAACCCATTTGCTGATTTTAAGTTTTGGAAAAGCCCACATATCCTGATGCAGTGGGAAGGCTCCAAGCTCTAAAAAAACATACGCGGCAGACAGCAGGCTTCCAAAACCAAACTCAGGCTGAGGAGTTTGATATTCCACCATATTCAAAGTAAGACCTAAGCACAGCGCAATCACATAAACACTCATGCTATCTTTACTTTCTAAACCCAAATTTAGATAACACATACTTACTTGATGCTAAAGGAAATAAAAATGTATTTCATTTTCAAAGAGAAAAAAATAAGCTTACTTCTCCAGCTGTTTCAGGAGGTTCTTCAGGAAAATCTGGAACCTAAAGAAAAGTAACTATTAGTAACAGGGATGTTAACACTTTAAAGAAGAAGAAAAAAAATCTCATGAGAAGAGCTTTCAATACAGTGTTTAGACATATCTAAGCTTAATGAAATCTTTTCATTCATGATGCATGTATAAGAAGTTTATAATGAGAATTAGAGCTAAATTAACCAACATTTTTGGGTAAGCTACTTTGTGGAACAAAAGATCATAAAAGCAAGACTTGAGATGACAGCTATACACAATTTAAGCATTTTGTTATCATGTTCCAAGACACTATATAAAACTGTACTATTTAAAGAAACAAAGGATAAATATTAAGTTCCATAAGACCCCCAAATTATCTAGGGTCGTACATATACACATTTTAAGATGAGTGCATATTTTTCTTCACTGGCACTTCTGGAGGACTGGTTAACAACCAGCCATTCTGATTTACTGCATATTTCCCTGTTTCCATTAAAAAAAAAAAACAGATGTTCAGACCATTTTTCTCTCATTAAAATGCTTATCAAACCAGCAATTTCACCTCTAGGGACACTTTTTATTTTTTAACACCACAGACTCCAGATTTTATACATTTTTATCTAACAAACATTAACTGCATTTATTAAATAACCATTTGTTTTCCTTTGGTATCAAAAGCATATGACGGTCAACTAAAATGTGCTGTCTGTATGAGATAATTCGTGCTATTAACCAACAGCAAAGAACCTTCCATTTTTAATTAGTCCATAGAGTTCATTAGATCTTTTTGAAGTGTCAGAAGTAGTCCAATGATCTGATTCTGACTCCAGTGCTCCACTAGGGGACCAGGAAGCCCAGGACTGAGAAGCCATCAATACATTACAAACCACTTCCAGGGTTGACACTTCCCTGGAAGTGGTTTGTAATCCTCAAAAGTCAGTCAGATGTCTTTCTCCAATCTCTGCCAGCTCCAAATTGAACCTAGGGATTAAAAATTTGAAAGAAAAGAAGGAATAATAAACCTGGGGACTATCCCAAAGTGAATGGCTGCTAACCCATTCTCTAGAAGGGCCACTGAGGAAAACGATACACTCATGTTAATATGAGCCACTCACACTAAATGTGGCTTAATCATGTCTCAGCTACCCAAAGGAATGCTTCCTTAGTCAACATTACGTTTTTCACTTATACATAATCAAATTATTTCTTCCAAAAGAACTGAGTATTTTCTAAACTTACTATCATTTATCTGCATAGCTTCCTTCTAAGTTTGGTTCAGGGCATTAGTATCAAGCAGGAAGAGAAGTTCTTAATGAAGCTGATCACTTTGTAAGGTAGTGGGAAGACATCATCGGAGTAAAAGCCAGTCTTAATCTTCACTCTGTATTCCACTTCACTCACAGAACAATATACCTACTGCCCATTGGTACAGTGCTGTGAACAGGCATTAAGTGACCAACCTCCTCCTGCGTGGGCTGGTCAGCAGGTGGGGAAACTTTGGTTAAAGGCAAGTTCCATCTCTTGGCTGCTTCTCTGTTTGATGTTTCCAAAGATGTCTGACTCTCATTTGCAAGTACCAAATCCTCCTCACCCTGCTCAAAAACAACAGACAGTTTCTAAAGAGATGTTCTCTATTGACTTTAGTCTATTCACACATGGTTATTATTTTAATTGATGGTATTTCAGTAAAAAAATACAATTAAGTCATTACCAGACCCAGAAAATTACAGCATTGTCTCCTTAGACAAGAAAACGTAGAACTTAACATCTTGTAAAAACTACCTTTATCCAGCTCTGGGGTCCCCTCTGATAGATATGAATATAATGCTGAGAGAGGCCTTTCCATTTTAATGGACCCCCAAGTCTTTCAGTAGGATGAAACAAAGCAGGACACCTGGATGATATGCTTCCTGCTTTCAGGAAAGGAAGCAAGGCCGTGCAACAGATGACGCCTTAAAATGCTGTGAAAAACAGAATGTGTATGTAGAAACATGTCTATGTATGTGACTGTGCAAAACATCCAGAGCGGAATGGAGCCCTAGTATCTTATTATATATAAACAGATTTTAGTTCTCAAATTCAAACTTTGACCTTCCCTTTGAATGAATTACTTCAGGAAGCAAAAGATTATTCCAGAAATCGTAAGAATTATTTTCGTTAACTATTGCAACGTTTCCCTTAGCGAGGCAATTCACTTAAGTGTCAAATTCTCAAAGATGGACTTAGTAGTTCACAAATGCCTGTCTTCCGTAACTACTGACCTTGTCCAAGTTCGCTTGCTCAGACTAAACTGGCCGCCATTTGGGTGGGCTGTCTTCGCCATTGCTTTATCCTCAGCGAATCTGGTAGGAGGAGCATGTGGGAGGGCTAGCAGAGATTCCGATGCTGAACCATTAACTGACCAATCCCAGGCTGCCTTACGGCACACCATGGGCTTGGCTGGGCGGAGGGAGACACTTCCTTTCAGCTCGGTCATTCCAATTCTCAGGTTCTTATTAGTCCTAACAGCCTTACGTCATAACAGCACCAACGGCCTCCCTGTCCCTGACATTTTGTTGTCCCCACAAATTAGGTTAAAATACATACTACTAGTACCATAAAGACATAGCCTAAAGGCAAGGCGCAGAACGATGACTTCACAGTGTGACCATTTCAGACAGAGATGTGGCAGACTAAACAGAAAATGTCAGCTCCGAAGTGAAATCACCACATACAGCCAGTTGCATTTTAGAGTACGTGTCTTTTACAATCATTTTATTACACATCCTTGATTGTTTTATGATAGATTACCATTATGAAATTACTAAAAACTGATTCTGCTTCACTGTTAAGAATCCTATTTAGGAGCATTTGAGATCTTGCTCCCTGGCATATGTCATCAGTTTGGCTCAAATTATAAAATTTCAAAAAGAGAAGCCTATTTATACCTTTACTAAATGATTTTCTTTACAAGATAGTGAAAGGTGTCATGAACAAAAGGTAAAAATGTCTTTGGGACATAAATAATCTTACACATGACATCAACAGCCAGTTCTCCTAAAAATTAATTCCTTTAGGAATATCCTTTTTCCTCTGTAAGAAAGCTTAAAATTGTAAACTCCCATTAGCAAATGACAAAATTCATACTCAAGGCGAAAGGAAAAGAGTCAAGGGTTAACCTGGCTTTCAAAAACAGCCAAACAAAATGAACATGTGAGCTTAGAGATGATTCTTGAAGAAAGACTTGAATTCTCGTATAAAGCACAGTGATATAGTCCATAGTTTTCTTAAAGATTACCTATGTTAGAGAATTTCAAGGCTCTAAGTTGTTACCTGTTTGACACACAAATATGCTGAATAAAAACTGATGGGATAATCATTATTAAAGGGCCCTTTAAAAGACTATATTAACAGCTTAATATCATTTGCAGTTTTTAAAAAATCAATATATGTAAAAGGAAACATAAGTAAGAGCAGAATTCAAAATACAGAATGGAATATTTTCTAACCCCAAGTTTATGGCCATTGTTTAACTTCCAGGTTTCACCCATCATCTGATAAAAGCGCTCTTCCTGTTTTTTCAATTTCATTTCCTGGTGAGGTTTTAGAACATTCTCTATGTATCTGCTGGCCTGTTCAAGAAAAAACAAATTAGGTGCTGTTACTATAAATTAACATTCCTAAGATTTTCATTGTGTGTAAAGTTGTAACTAAGAACCAGGTAAGAAACTGTGTTTTCACACTAAATTTTGCCCCCAAAACAGCATTCTCCACTTTTGCAGCACTCTTAAAAATTTCCATTTGTATGTAATAAAAATTAAAAGAAATGTTCTATACTTATGCTTGTATGGCAGTCTGCCTATATATCCTTTAATGTGTTTTCAGTGCAACAAACGTATGGGGGGACAGGGATATAAAGATGCCTTCTAGGAGTTTAAAGTCAGGGCATGTGTTCAAGACATGAATTCATTTGGAAGAGCATTAACTGAACAGCTCAATCACAGAAAAGTAGGAAATATTTCTGAACTCAAAAGAAAGGGAGATTCTGGTTTTAAGATGACAGAGTGAAATTATTTCTGCCTCCCTCTCCTCTTGAAAAATCACTCCCAAACAACCACGGAAACAAAAACTAGAAACCCAAATTCTATCACTGAAGGAACAAAGAAATATTACAACCCCCCAAACCACTGTAAGTCAGGGCAGATAGAGGAGTGGTAACTGACAGAGAAAGATGCAACCTAAGTGCTTGTAAAGGAGGAGAATAAAGAAGCCAGTGCACTCCACAGACTTGGACCAGCTCAGGAAGAAGAGACACAGACACCATGGCAGGGATATAGGGTGAGGTGCAGAGCAAACACAGAAGGTGGTAGGGGAAGCCATGCATCAGCCAGTGATGAGTTTGTAATGAACCAAGAATGATGACTACTACAATTATTTGCATCTGACGTTCTTAGGGAAAAGGGGGGAGAAAAAGATAAAAGAGCTATTAGATACTCAGGCCCATTTGCCCTACTACGTATAGGAAGGCACAGACAGCCTAGTCTCTGGTGGTATAAACCAGAGAAGCTGCACAGTCACAGATCCCAGGCCTAGTGGAGGACAGAAGGGCAAACTAAAACAGAGCATGTGAAATGTACACACTGAAAGGTGAGATGCCCCAGCTGCCTTCCCACCTGACTCAGAATGAGATAGCCAGACCTTAAGCCCCCAGATGAAAGAACGGAGGTGTCTTGCCCAGAGAGGGTGAATGGAAAAAGGAATACAGAGATACTGACAAAGCTAAATTACTCCTCCATTCCCCATTAAAATGGTACACACCCTCCACCAGCAGACAACACATCAATCTCTGTTCACATACACAGAAATCCTAATTAGCTTTACATTCCTTTTCCTTTTTCTTTGAAGTATGACATAAACAATAAAGAACACAAGGCTTGATGAAAATGTACAAATGCATACACCATCAAGTAGCATCTTAGTGCATCATTCTTTTAATCTGAAAGGACATGGCCAAGGATTACCAGATGATTAAGGAAAGCCTCCAACATGAAAAATAAAGACCAAAATTAATGAACAGAAAAAAAAAAAAAAAAGAACTTGAAAAACCACACTGGAATTTTGAGGATAAATGGTACAATACTTCAAAATTTCAATGAATTTTTACCTGTAATTTTATACCAATTTGAACTAACAATCCAATGTCAGAAGAGAAAAACCTTTTTAGAATGTAAACTCTCAAAAATTTTATGTATCATAGGCACATGTCCACACAGGCTGGGCCATGCACACAGACTGTACTGTGAGATAATAATTTGTTAAGACATAGCATTGAAGTCTTTAGACTATTGCTAAACAAAAGAATCCCAACTGTATATACCCCCAATTGGTATACAGTTAACATACAGATGGAATTATAGTTTACTAATAAGCAAGGCTTTAAAATTAAGTTGCTTCCACAAGAGAGATCATTAAGCTTGATAAATTCAAATATTTACATGAGAGGTTCTTACAAAAGATCTTGCAAGGACACTTGTGTTGTTAATACATTCAGATCAGCGTAGTTACAAATGTAGTAAAACCCTCCAATAAATAAATATACAGGTTTTTACTCTTGTGATTTGTTTTTAAACTTCACTTATTTACTTAAAAAGAAATAACTTTTCACCAAAAAAACAAGAGATAGATGTCAAAACATCAATGCCCTTGGACATATGCCTTTGTAAAGGGTTTATATTTTGAATATTTAGGTGAAAGTCCACAGGAGTCTCCCCCTTCACAAAGGTCAGTCATCAATCTGGCAACTGCCTGAGTGCTAACTGACAGCTCAAGGTCAAGAAAATAACTGTTAGTGAGTATAGGCTCAAATATATGGTGATGGAAAGAAAACTGACTCTGAGTGGTGAACACATAATGCAACACAGAGATGATGTAGAATTGCATGCCTGGAGCCTGTGTAATTTTTACTAACCAATGTCACCCCAATAAATTTAACAATTAAAAAAAAAAGATTGTACAAAAAGAAGCTATGGACTATATACAGCCTAAATAAAAACAAACAAACAAATAAAATAAAATAAACAACTGTTAGATAATCATCCATGGTAAAAGCAATTCCTAGCTATTAAAACCAAAGTTGGATAGGATGCAGTAAAAACAGTGCTCAGAGGGAAAGGTATAGCTATAAACATCTAAGTAAAGAAGAAAAAAGATTTTAAATCAGTATGTTAATTTTACATTTTAGAAAACTATAAAAAGAACAAAATCAACCCAAAGCTAGCATAAGAAAGCAAACAATAAAGATTACAAAAGAAATAAAAACATAGAGAATAGAAGAGAAAAACCATAAAAGCAACAAAACCAAAAATGGGATCTTTGAAAAGATCAATAAAACTGACAAACCTTTAACCTAAGAAAAAGAGAAGACAGAAATTAATATGGGGATATTACTACCAACCTTAGAGAAATATAAAAGATTATAAGAGAATACTGCATACAATTGCAGGCCATCAAATTAGATAATCAAAATGAAATGGACAAATTCCTAGAAACATACAAATTACCTAAACCTTCTCAAGAAGGATCAGGAATTCTTAACAGACCTAACAAGAGATTGAATCAGGAATTAAAAACCAACAAAGACAAGTCCAGGACCAAATGGAATCTACCAAACCTTGAAGAGGAGTTAACACTGGCAGCACTAATATGCAAAAGGTGGAAACAACCCAAATACCTATCAGAGAATGAAAAGATAATCAAAACTTGATATATCCATACAATGGAATACTATTCAGCTATTAAAAGGGATAAAGTACTGATACATGTTTTATGGATGAACCCCAGAAAATACATTAAGTGAAAGAAGGCAGACACAAAAGGTCACATTCTGATTCCATTTAGATGACATATCCAGAAAGATAAATCCATACAACAGAAAGCAGATTGGTAGTTGCCAGAAGATGGAAGTAGTGGGGAAATGAGAAAGTATCTATTTAATGGGTATGGGTTTTCTTTCTTTTTTTTTTTAATGGTTAAATTTACTGGGGTGACAATGGTTAGCAAAATTTACATAGGTTCCAGGTGTAGAGTTCTACAGTACATCATCTATGTGTTGCATTATGTATGTGTTCACCACCCAGAATTGGTTCTCTTTCTACCACCATATATTTGACTCCGCCTCCCTCCTTTCCCACCCCCTCCTGACTCACCCTCAAGTAACCACTAAACTATTGACTGTATAAAAATATGGAAGGCTTCACAAGTTTGTGTGTCATCCTTGCACAGGGGCCACGCTAATCTTCTCAGTGTCGTTCCAATTTTAGCATAGGTGCTACTGAAGTCAGTGCAGGTTTGCTTTTTGGGGTGAAGAAAATGTGTTGGAGCTAGACAGAGGTACTGGTTGTACAATATCGTGAATGTGCTAAACGTCATTGAATTTTACACTTTAAAATGTCAGGGGAATCTGACCTCAATCAATAATAATAAAAATCTGAGCACAAACACAGGAAGCAACAGGTCTAAATTTTAAATGCCCCAGATAGTTTAGTATTCTTTCAGATTATACTCTCTAAAAATTATGCTTTTACCTTTTCACCTTGTGCCTCCTGTTGTTTTTTTCTCACAAGTTTTTGCCTTTTCTCATTCTCCTCCTCTTCTTCTTCTATGATACCAAACATAAGAGTAACAACAGTAAGAAAAGGTCTATTCTGAAACAAAACTTCTCTGGCAAGTATTAATACTGTACGTTATAGTTCTGGTGAGGAGGCTTTAAGAATGCTCATGGTGTTGTTTTTTGTTTTTGTTTTTTGTTTTTTTTTATGGTGAGCTCTATTCCAGGGGACTGCCTGGAAACCCATTAGGAACACGAAGTGGGGAATGCTGCACTGCTGGTGTGAGGAGTGCCACTTGGTCACACCTGGACATGACAGTAAAAGCAATGTGCCTAGGTCCCAAAGGTGGGTTATGCTTGGCAACTTTTATAGTGACTAAACCAATATAATCCATGAATATTAAGAAGGAGGATTTCTGCTATTGCATGAACCTTTTTTAATGTTAGGTATAAATTTCATTCATGTTCATTTCATTTAACTATTCTCTTGAGGAATTGTCCATCTTTTAGGAAAACATACCTTTTAAACTTCCTGGCCTCTTAAAGAAGAGCATTTCTTTCTGTCAACAGTTTTATCTCTAGGGCAGTAAACAGTTCATCAAGTTCATGAAGGAAAGATTAGGACAATAAGCACAGAGGAAATCAGAAGTTCCAGTTTGGCCACTAACTTGCCATCTGATCAGTCAGACTCAGTGATCTCAAGACTCCTTACAAAGTCAGTCAAAGAACATAGTTTTTAAACACATCAATAGCAGGAGATAAAGGGGCGTTCATCCTTAGAGCCATGGAGAACTGACTACTTTAGAACTTCGATACCTGATCTTGCATACCTTTACAAAGTAAGGAGGATTAAAGTTTTTGAATAAATCTTAAGTCTTGCATCTCAATCAATATTTGATGACAGGTAAGATAGAAAGTATGTGAGCAAGCTGGTTTTTTATTCATTTGAAGAAAAATCCGATGATAATTAGGCACTGTACAGTATGAGTTACTTACTAGTTTCACTGACTTAGGTCTCAAAATCACAACCCATAAATGTACCCAAAGGACTTGCACTCAAGCAACATAAAGGTGCAACTTAAGGTAAGAAACTAGGTCAGGTGCACATTTCCCTTATTTATAAAACATAGGATATTGACTTGATATGATGCAGCATGTAGCCTCTTGATATCAAAATGTATTTAATACATTTCTAAGAGATGTTACAATGAGTAATTTTAATTTTCTCACTGAGTAACTTGAAGCATGAGATCAAATAATTCAGCAAAAGAAGAAAAAAATTTCCAAAATCTATGATGGGAGACCATGAAACATCTTCATAGTCCTTTATGTTTAGGTTGAAAAGTATAACATTTTAGGATTATGGTTCTATTCAAGTTAGTTTGAAAGGGCTATAAATTAAATACTGATCATTTTCCTTTTATGTATTTACATTTAAATAGCAAAACCAAACATAATGCCCCAAATTGACTATTTCTAATAGCATGTAAGAACGTAGGCATTCGTTTTAGGATTCATCTGTTCTAAGGAAAACTACAATATTGTTTCCAAAGGCTTCTAACACTCACAAACTTTCACTTACGAAAAAAAAAAAAATTAAGAAGAAGCACAGTTTCCTAAAATTAAGAGCATCTACCTATACATAAGAGGTAAGTGCATAAATTACATTTATCATCTGTCGAATCGTTTACAAGCTGTACGTATCAAACAGCAATTATGCTGCGCGCGCGCACACACACACACACACACACACACAATTTAAAATCAGAGCATTTGCAATGTATCAACTTAAAATGATATACTTTTGAACATATATATGTGGAAAATGTATGTTTTTTTAATAAAAATGTTGGGATTTATGGTCCATTCAAAAATCATGACTAAAGTTGTAATGATTACCTTGAAATTACACTGCAAAAAACCATGGTAAAAAGGTTGCTATTGTGCAGAGTTCTAGAATAAATCAAGGGAACAGATTTTAGTAGAAAAATATAAAAGGGCAGATAAATAATAAACTTACCTTTCAGATAAACTTGGGAAGATTTAAATGAGTTAAGCCATGATGTAGTCACAGAAATAATTAAAGTAAGAAGAGCAAGCAGTAAGAAAATCCGGCCACACAGCAAAATTATATCTTTAATTCCTTATAAAGGTAAAAAGAGATATTAAAATTCAAAACATTTTTCTTGATACTAATAACACATTAGTACAGTAGGTTATTTATATTAGAAAAGTAAAGTAAAAGTTATGCAACTGTCTTATGATTTTTCATGGTCTCCTTTGGGCACCACAGTGCATCATGGTTATCATTACCAGAACATTTTCAGAAAACAGTTCTACAACATCTTCTGTCTCAGGTATACAGGTATAATCCAAGTGACTGGCCACATGGTAAGTATTATGACTATCAGCAATGAGTAAATTCTGGTTTCCCTTCTGCTCAGAGAAGGATAAGATTACTCCTATAGGAATTAAATGAAGGTGACAGTATCATCTTTTCAAATTCCAGTTCTATTGAAAAAGTCATCCCCACTGAAACAGCAAATTCTTATTTCTCACAGTTAAATTATGAAACTGTATACTTTATTTCTCAATACTTATTTGGTCATTTTTAAAATAAAATTACTATATGCGTGTTTCTCTAAAAAAAAAGTAAAAATTCAATATTTGGTTTTATATTAAGAATCAAGATGAAAATTAAATCAGCAAAAATGCAAAAAGTGCCTTATTTGTGCAATGTAATTTGTTAAATTGTGAGGGAACAGAGATATAAAGTTATGTTAAAAATGTATTCTACAGCCCAGGAACTTTTAGTTTTGATTTGTAATTCTCAAAAATTACTGGCAGAAGTACAGAGAAACCATCTTACCAATTTGATGAGGCTGGTAGTCAAGCCCATTACAAAAGTAATTTAAAACCATCGTATCAGTATTTAAAGAAACCAGGTTACGGGATTTATGTTCCATAATATTGCTTTTTGTTCTAATAAGCAAACAATTTGCAAATGTCATGTGGGAATATAAAAGACCTGGACTGGTAGGTATACTTTTCAAGTAAAAATTTTTTTAATGAAGTTGATATTTTTTTTGTACCCTTGAAGAGCCCATGTGCAGTGCACTTTAAAAAATAATAAAAGTGGAGTTCCCTGGTGGTGTAGTGGAGTGGCTTAAGGCTTTGTTGCTGGCGCTGTCAGCGCTGCAGCCTAGGTTCGATTCCCCGCCAGGGAACTATTTACATACAAAAAAAAAAAAAAGATAATAAAAGTGAGAAACCAGCAGTAAAATGTTTAGCTTAAGTACAAGTAAAAATGTATTAGCAATTGAGGCTTTTACACAGTAAAAAAAGACAGGGATTGTTTTTCAATGTATGTCCAATAAAGCCCAGGTAAATGAACAGGTCTGAGAATTTCACTTTCCCCCCGGACTTCAATTAGCAGCTCCATCTAAGAGTATTAATATCTTTAAATACTGTTCCACACATTACTAGCCCTGCAGCTGTTGCACTGGGATGTATGATTGCTAAAATAGGCAAATACTGTTACTGGATAATTGCAAAACCATTATCAAGAAACCAAAGTAAACGGCCATCGTTTCACAACTGAGAGGGGATTCTAGGAGAAAGGAGTCAAGTCAAAATGTCAGGATCTCTAGATGGGGATACTACCAGGAGCCCAGCTGCATTTTCTAGAATTTTTGGCCTAAAACTTTTACTAGCCATTTTGATAAGTGCTGGAAATACAAAAACAAATAAGATGTGATATCTGCCCTTGAGAAGTGTATTTCCCCATGATCCGAGCTGATATGTGAATAGATTTCCTTCTGCAACCCTCAGTAACCACCACCTTCTCATTGACTAGTGAGTGACTCATATTATTGCAAAGTAGAAGATTCCAGAGTAGAGGATGCTGCTGTAAAGGCAAGGGAGCAGGAAAATGCCGTAACAGGTAAGTGTGAATTTAACATTTCTGTATGTCATTTGGATAAAGGTCTTGTTAGATTCTCATACGTCTTGAGTTGAATCAAAGGCTTTGGGAGGGTCTTTGTAGGTTCTTTATTTAAAAGAATTTTATTTTAAATTCTTACTTTGAGCAACATTTCTGGGTATCTGACTTCCTAGGGGTGGCAAGGAAGGGTAGAGAAAGAAAGAGGAAATATTAAAGCTAAGTTTCATCATGGTCTAGAACTTTAGAACTGTGTTTAGTGAGGGAGACAGACATGTAAATTGATCACATATATGTCCGGAAATGAAGTGATTCCCCACAGGTCCACCATTTTCCTTTCAGTTTTCCCTTTATTATTGGCAGTACTAGCTACTTTGGGTTGTTCTACCCCCCATGTAGAAATTCTTACTTGAATGCCTCACCCCAAACAATCCATCAACAAATCCTGTTAATTCTGCTTTGCAGATATCCTACATCTGTGCACATTTCATCTCCATTATCATCGTAGCCATCATCATTACTTTCCCACTTCAAAAACCTGCCTTGTCCCACTGCTTCATCCATTGCTTCCTTCCTAAACATTCTCCACACTAAATCTAGTGACTTTTTAAAAAACCCTAAATAAGTCAGTTAACCTCCCTACATCTGTTTCCTCAACTGTAAATGGGGGTTATAATAGCACCCCCCGCCTGTGGT
Organism: Lyroderma lyra; assembly: GCA_004026885.1. Taxonomy (NCBI): domain Eukaryota; kingdom Metazoa; phylum Chordata; class Mammalia; order Chiroptera; family Megadermatidae; genus Lyroderma; species Lyroderma lyra. The sequence goes on along the minus strand of PVJL010000638.1, from coordinate 302,633 downwards.
TCTAGTACAGATTAGATGAAATAATGAATAAACAGCATTCAGTGTTAGGCCTGCAGCAGGTGCTCAATGAATGTTTTCGAGTCACTCTCCCCGTTAACTTCTCCGACCCAGTCACAGGGTCTTCATCCTTTTCTTACAACATGTCACAATTCCTTTCGTCTGGAATGTTTCTGCCCCGGCTTTTTAAACGGGTAACTCCTTATCATTTAAGTCTGTTTAGATTGCTCAGAAAGCATACATCACATCACCGTTTCTTTCTTTTTGAGCATTCAACACACTTTGAAAGTAGTTGTCTGGGTGTGCGTGTGTTCTTGTGCTTTCTGCATTTGTCGTCTCACACGCAAAATTTAACCAGATCTGTAGGGACACTTCGTCACCCAAGTGGAGTGGGAATCCCCAAGGCAACTTGGGAGACTCGCTCCTGAGGCGCTGGAGGGGGAGGCAGGCGCGGTGCATTCTGGGAATCGTAGTCACACCAGGCCACAGACAAGGCGGCCGCGAGACGGAAATTCTATGCAACATCCGTGGGAAGGTTACCCAGGTGGGAGCGCCACAAGGAAAAAGGCAACGCTTACCTAGACTCGGCATCCCACGCCGGAGCTCCAGACACAAGAGTGGGAGAGCAGAGAGGAGGAAAATGCTGACGACCCCACGGGACGCCATGGTGGCGGAAGGCCCGCCCCTTCCGGTGGCACCTCTCCTGGGATAGTGGTGAGGCCCTATTCCCTGAGGGAGGGGTTTGGGGAGAGAACTAGAGTCTAGAGCCGAATCGCTGATCAGACTGCGATTAGCTCCTGTTTTGAACTCATAATCTATATAGTCTAGTATCAAAAGAAATACAAGTCACCTCCCCACGTCCCATGATGCCCGTGGGAGACAGCCCCACTGGCTGCCCGCCTAGCCAAGTCCTGTGAGTGCGAAGCCTGAGTTCTACCGCGTCGGCTCCCTGGAGGCGAGGCCGACCGTGCCAGCCCTTCGGCCGTCGGATTCTGGAAGCTGTGAGAAAGAGCTCTCAAGAGTAAAATAAACTGGAAGAGAAACTGTACAGGCTTAGACGCTGTGAGGAGGCAACCTGGCCTTTTGACCTGGTGTCCGTAGTGGGTGACAGTGGACTTTGGGGTCAGAGCTACTGAGCATCACTCTCTTCTGAAGCACTTTCCGTATCTCGAACGGTTCCTGGCCCCTTCCGTTGTCTCCGATGTCTGTGGGAAGATGACTCAAAAGTGGGGTCTGGCACCTGCGAAATTCCAGATCCTAGAGACCCGCTACCACTTGCTTCCGCTCCTTGTCAGTTTTGCCAGCAGGTGTTACTGTTAATGCTTAATTTGGTCTCACAGTTCTATGACCTCATTGCCATTCCATGATTCATCTCTATGGCGCTTCTGCCAACCTAGAACTCAGTTAAACTGTGGAGATCCTCGCAATTTACAGGATTTCATGCTGTGAGATTTCGTCTTCTGACCCGTCCATCGATCCTCCCAGCTCACCCTTCAATTTAGTTCAACTATCACTGAACCCCACAATTTGCCCCGTACTGCAGGATTCATGGAAATTCAAATACACGTAAGTTACTGAATCTGTCCTCAAGAAACACAGTTCAATGGGAAAGATAGTCCTGCAAACAGATAAATAAATACACTGCCTGAGTGCTGTGATAGAGCTATACCGCAGGGTGCTACCGAAATCCTAACCCAAAAGGCTTTCCTGAAAAAAATCACCTAAATTGTGTTGTCAAGGTTAGGAATGGGGAAGGGTGGAGCGAGAAAGGGAGAGTGTGAGTACAAACTTAGGAAACTGAATGCAGAAGGAACTAACAGCAGTTAAAATACTGCAGTTTAAAGTTTGAATGGAGTTGCACAAAGGTAGGTTGGAGCTGGGATCGCAGAGGGATTTGCTTTGTATATAGGCTAAGAACTTCATCCTGGAAGTGAAGATGCAAAATCTGAGGTCACAATCTCAAAAACCAATCAAGGTGAAATAATATAAATTATAATATGACATGCCAATTAAATAACCATTGACTCATTCAGAGGTTATTTACTGTCTGCATGAACACAGAAAAGAAAGGAAGTTCTACAGCTCCTCTCATCTTCATCTGGATATGATTTACCCTTTAGGTGTTTTTCTTCCTCTCTGGCTTCCTGCAGTCTTAATTTAATCTGTTGATGTCTCTGTCAGGACAGTAAGTATAGGCTCCCAAGTACTCCACATTTGCTTGGGGTTTTACCCATTTCCCAAACTTTGTTGATTATGAAGTCTCTTCACTGCAATTGTCTGACTAATTAATTCCCTACCACCCGCACCTCCAAAGACGACCAGAATAACCTGTTCAAGTAAAACCAAGTGTCTCATGTACTGCATTAAGGGAGAATGCTATTTTGACATAATCTCAGTAGTATCTCAGAGGGGAGGTCAAGGGTGATTTGTACAGGGTTTTTGGAGTCTAGGTTGGAATATTTTAAGGTGGCATTTTTTATGTGGGGATCTTACTGGGATTGGACATAGGACGTGGTATAATAAGCGTCTACATCAGAATGTTCAAACCTGTGGAGAATTTTTATCAGTTTACATGCGCCAAACTGAGGAAATGCCAAGAAGTAAGATCTCAAAATGCTCTGGAGAATAAAGGTTCTTTTTATACATTTGGAACTAGGCAGGGAACAGGAAGATTACATGAAGATAGGAGAAAGTAAACCAGGGAAATTGCTATGATTGGATTACAGGACAGTTAACAAAATTATATGCTCCAGTTGAGGGGGGTTACACCTCTAAGAGGTTTCAAAAAGAATATTATTCTGGTGTTTCAAAGGTGTGTTAAAGATTCACAAGTGGACAGGGCTTGTTTAAGGCAAAGAAAGATAAACATTTTACTAAAGGAATTATAGGCCCAGGGCTTGACCTGCCCAGTTAGGAATTTATGATCAGATCACTCCATGAGGTTACTTTCTGTTAGTAAACTTGTGAGATTTATTACAGAACCCCCTTTTTTTTTTTAATTCACAGCAGCTAAAGGTTCTTCCTGAGTCTTTTGTTTTCTTAAAAATAACCAATTTAAAATATTACCTCCAAAAAAGGCTATATTTGGAAGTGGCAAACTCTGCTACCTCTCAGTTGCAATGAACATTTATTTATAAGTTCCTAGGTGAACTTATGTTTTCATTTCTGTGGGATAAATGCCCAAGAGTGCAATTATTGAGACATGCGGTAAACACGTTTCATTTTGTAAGAAAATGCCATATTTATTTTTCAGAGTGACTATATAATCTTATCTTCCCATTAGCAATGTATGAGTGCTTCAGTTTCTCCACATCGATGTGTGCATTTGGTATTGTTAACTATTCGCATATTTTATTTTAGCCATTAGGGTGGATGTGCAGTTAGTCCTCATGGTAGCTTTGTGTTTTCCCTGGTGAACGATATTGATGATGTTTTTTGTGTGCTTATTGGCGATTTATCTTCCATTTTGAAATGTCTATTCATTTCAAATCATTTTGACTGTGTTGTTTCTCTTTTGTATTAATGAATTTTAAGAGTTCTCTATATAGCCTTGATTGTGAATATTTCTCTCAGTCTGTAGCTTACCTATTTTCATAAAAAAAAGATGATTTTTTATGAGAAGTTTATTTTTTTATTTTGAAGATCAGTTTATCAAATATTCTTTTATGCTTGTTGCTTTCTATGTCCTTTCTAAAAAAGCTTTGTCTTACTTAAGAGTTTTTTTTTTAAGAATTTTTTGATCAGATGAATGTAACTTAATGATCTCATAGAAAACATTTTGTAGGGGGATTCCCTGGTGGTGTAGTGGCTAGGTTTCAGCGCTCTCAATGCTGCAGCCTGGGTTCAATTCCCAGCCAGGGAACTACCCCCCCGAAAAGAAAATATTTCTTGGTGAGTTTGTAGATTAAAATTTTTATGTCCCCTATTAACCTGTATTCAAGCATCAATGTCCTTTAGCTTCCTATCTTTATCCAATGATCCATTATGCATATAAATTAAAATATATAACCAAGAATATAGTAAGTATTCAAAACTGTAAACTGGTTAAAACCTCTACAGTGGTTTATTGTTCAGTCACCACCGTGACCTCTTTGCACTGATTTCATAGCACTCATTGCCTTTTCCATTTATTTGGAATGCCATAATATTATTCTTGTATTATTATTTGATTAATGTCTTTGATCTTTTAAATTTTCTTTAGAAGAAGCAGAGTAAAAGTGGTAAACACATTTTTAGGACATTCAGTGTTGAACATTGCATGTATATATGGACTTCTTTCCCAGAGATTCTGACTTAGGAGCTATTAGTCAATGCTCCACAGCTAAATTTGATAAGTCATGTTTAGATACCATTGAGGAGAGGAGGGAGGGTGAATTTAGGCAAGGAATGGTATTGTTATATAAGGAACCATGATTCATATCTTGAAAGACTTGCTTCATTCAATCAACAAATATGAAACAACTGCTGTGCCCCAGGTGTCATTACAGATGCTAGGTATGTAGCCACACATGCAACATACCAAATTCCTGTTCACCATGGAGTTGGCACTCTAGTGTATGATAGTTAACTTAATGTGTCAGCTTGGAGGATGTTTTGTTCTGTAATGTGTTACAGAAATAATACCATATATTTAGATTCATCATAGGAATGTTAGTGATATTTCTAAAGCTCTTTATGAAATCGCCCCCATCTTCTAATTTCAAAATACTTGTAAAACAATTTGAGATCAAAAGGGTGAAAGCTGTTCAACACATGTGTGATATCCTACTAGAATGTGTTTTCCGAGGTACTGTCCAGTTTCCCAACAAAGCAGACTTGCTATTTCCCTCAGAAAGACTCCTTCTTATCATAAAATTGGCTTTTTGTTAATCTCACATTGTTATAATTATTGTTCTGTCTCTTCAGTGTGTATCCTTTCCCTCAATATTAAACACTGAAATTGTATAATTGAGTAATATTTATTTTATTTCTTTCCTCATTTTTATCCTTCTCATAAATTACTGCAGTTAATATTCTTATATGCTTCATAAGAAATACATTTCATTGAGCAACCTGTATGTGTCAGGTTCTTTGTATACCACTGTTTCTTGAACTCAGATAGTTTTTAGACTCGTAGTAGTCCCCCTAACGCAGTTTGATTTTCTATGGTTTTAGTTACCTGCCATCAAGCTGCTGTCACAAAACCACAGTCCAAAAACATTGGTGATTTCCACAAAGACACTGTGAAATGTTTGTCAAATAAACAAATACTATGTATTGAGCTACGCATTGTGCTTATGAGCTTTATTAGGCATAGTACTTAGAACTTTACATGTTAGTCCTCTTCTACCTGAGAGATTTCAGAAATAAACGATCATACATTTTAAATTACTTGCTGCTCTGAGCCTTCCTGTTGTGTCCTGTGCAGGATGTGAATCATCACTTTGTCCAGTGTATACACAGTGTGGATTCTCCCCACCTGCTAGTCACTTAGTCATCTCGGTTATCACATTGACTGTGGTAGTATTGCTGTGCTTGTATTCAAGTAACCCTCATAGTAGTCTCACGCTATGTCACATGCCTACATCATTACTTCACTTCATCTCATCATGGAGGCATCACAAGAAGAGTGAGTACAGCACAATAAGATATTTTGAGAGAGAGACCACATTCATGTAACTTTTATTACAGTATATTATAATTGTTCTATTGTACTATTATCATTAATCTCTTATTGTGCCTAATTTATAAATTAAACTTTATCATACATGTGTATGCAGGAAAAAGTATAGTATATGTAAGGTTCAATATTATCCACCCTAGCAGGCATCCGCTGGGGATCTTGGAATGTGTTTCACACAGATAAAGGGGGTGTACTATACCATTATCACCTTCCTTCTAACACACAAGCTCTTGATGTGTGACCTCAAATCACACAAAGTTGTAATATTTAAATAAGTCACTTTTGAGTCATGAATACATTTCCTACAAATTATATTATATAAAAAATTCAGGGAGACAGTCTACATTAAAAAAAAAAAAAGAACTAGAAAGTAGTAGTCAACAGTCTACAAAAAAAATCACTAACAAATAAAACTTGAATCTTTACCATAGAACACCATCTATAATGGTTTCTCTCCAGTAATTGTTAAGAGAATAGTCTTGAGGTAAGGCCTCCAGGATTTGAACCCCTCCTTGCTCTGCCATTTATCAGCTGTGTAGTCTTTTTTTTTTTTGGCGGGGAGGGAGTAGTTCCCTGGCTGGGAATCGAACCCAGGACACAGCGTTGAGAACACCGAAGCCTAGCCACTACACCACCAGGGAACTCCCAGCTGTGTAGTCTTACACAAGTTATTTACCCTCTGAGCCACAGTCTCCTTGTCTGTAAAATGGACATAATTATAGTATTTATTTCTTGGTTGGAGGAGGGGTAACATGTAAATCTCTAAGCGCTGTGCCTAATAAAGCTCATAATCACAATGTGTTGCTCAGTACATATTATTTGTTTATTGTCTTTATGGAAATCACCTACTGTCTAGTGTTCGAAAGAATGTTCTTAATGATGAAATTATTAAAAGGTGAAATAATTATTTTGGGCTCTTCTGTTTCTCACAAATCATGCTAGTTTATAATGATGCCCTAAGACTGCCACTCTTGAATAACTCAGTTGATTTTCATTCTCAGCATTTAATACCATCGTGATACTACCTCTTATTAACTGCATTAACTAAAATTTTTACCTTACCTGACATTTCTTTGGTGGAAGAGGAAGTTTAGATATAGTCAGAAATCTTCAAGTGCTTGGGATATGGCTACCAGTTCCCATTCCTGCCTAAGTCAGAAGCAAAAGGAAAAACACATGAAAATAAAATTCTAGGGAGTTCCCTGATGGTGTAGTTGCTTAAGGCTTCAGCGTTGGCACTGTCAGCACTGCTGCTGTCAGCGCTGCGACCTGGGTTCGATTCCCAGTCAGGGAGCTACCCACATACCAAAAAGCAAAGAAAAGAAAAGAAAAGAAAATTTTTTAGTCTCAAATAATACCTATGAACCTTCCTTTGGTTTCAACATATTGCATGGGATTATGTAACTAAGTGATTAAAAAGTGCCTTTCTCCTTTGAAACTAGTGGAGACATAGAGCTTTACAGCTCTCTTCCTCTTCTTTATATTTGCTTTGGCATCATTTTTCTCCTAGCTCATCTTTGACTCTTGTATCCTCCCCCAACTTCTCAGATTTACTTCTTTATGTTTGTCCAATCTGTTCTTTCCAGTCTGTTCTGAATCCTGCTACCTATTATCTTTGCTTCTTACACTGCCAAGTTTCACCCTCTCCAGTTCATATCATATATGAGGGCTGTCTGGAAAAATATCCAGCCATAAATGACTCTCTTTTTCATATTACATGGCTGGATACTTTTGGGACAGCCTTCTTATTTTCAGGGAAAAACAGCTCTGAAAACTCTCCAGCAACATTTTTTTTTGAGTATTTGACTTACAAGTTTATTTACACATGCATTTGTATCCAGCAACTCTTTATTTGCCTGTGCAGTAATGTCTGAACATCTTAGGTTGGTGACAAAGGCGGCTTTCCAGGACGCCCTCCATCTCCTATTATGCTTTTCAAGCTGCCTCCGGTCTAGCCAATCTGTACTGCTCTACTTACTGTTTCCAGTTCCTGCTGGTTCATTTCCTCCGCTCGAAGTTCTTCTCTGTTTGACACGCTTGCTTATTTCCTTGTGGTCAGCCTCCCCATTTCACAGATGAAGAAACTGACACTCGGGTTAAGTAACTATGAATGCCTGTGCTGTGATATGATCCCAAGTTTCTCTGACTCAGACTCTTTACTCATAAATGCTTCTGTATGTATCTCTTAAGAACAAGGATATCCTCTCATAACATAGCACAGTGATCAAACTCAGGAAATCTCACGTTGATGTGGTACTATTATAGGCCATATTCAAATTTCACCAATTGTTCTTTATAGTGAATTTTTCCCAATCCAGAATCCCATACAGGATCAAGCCTTACTTTTAGTTCTCCTATTTCAATCTTTAACCCAGGTTGAAGATATTCCTCAGCCTTGTTTTGTTTTTAAGATTGTTGTCAAAGAGTACAGACTGTGAAATTTCCCACAATTTTGATTTTTCTGAGTGTTACCTCATGATTAGATTCAAGTAATGGATTTTTAGCAGGAATACTACATAAATGAAGTTGTGCCCTTGTTACTGCATCACATCACAAGGCACACAATGACAACTGTCTTGTTTGCTGGCAATATTTAACTTTGATCACTTGGATAAGATGGTAGCTGGCTCAGTGTAAAGTTACCATTTTTTCTTTTGTGATTAATAATCAATCTGGGGACATATTCTGAGACTGTGAAAATAATCTTTTCCCCATCAAACGTTCTCCCAGTGGTTTTAATATTGACTGATGGCTAATGACACAATTCTCACAATGATACTTGCAAAATGGTGATTTTTCTAATTTTGCTGTCCCTTCTTCATTTGTTACATGGCATGCTGAAGGATGAACTTTCCCATCTTCCCCTGCATTACTTTTTGATCAGGAAAAAACCCCCAAAAGCCTAAAGAAAGAATTGGATATCATTTTAATTGGAGTGTGGATGATTCATTCCCAGTCCCCTTCATTATGCTGGGCCCTCACCCAGACCTTCACTCCTTAGCTCTCAGCCTGTGGAGATGGGAACTGGCATGGCCTATCACTACACCAATTCAAAGCCCGCTTACCACTTTGTTGTCCAATTGGTAGTTCCAGATATTGTAAAATGACACCCCAGTCTGGAGAGCTAGGGAAGAAAATGCTTTTGTGTCTCCATCTCTACCCTGTCTTTATGCTTCATCTGTGGATCATTTTGGGGAGTGGGAGAATTCCCCCACTCTATCCTTCTTTAGTTCTGGCTGTACTAATCATGAAATAATAAAACTGATACAAGACTAGATTAACAGTAGAAAAAGTGTAATACGTGCGCACAGGAGAAATGACAATATGCTCTTATAAAATAAGGCTCTAAGAGATGACTGAACTAGGCACCTTTTTATACTTTTTAGACAAAAACAAATTTGCGAGAAATTGATAGGACAAAGAAAGTTAGTGCTCATTAGAAAGTAATCTAAGCAAAGTTTGGGTATTGGGAATTTAAACATTTGGGCCTGGGTAGTAAATTAGTAAAGGCGTTACAAGGTTTGCTTATACATACTCTTGAGCTTTGAATTTTATAACGTGGTACGTTTGCCTCTCAATACTTCAGGAGCTGTGAGGGCACCTATCATGACTTATTTCCTGCTCTTAGGGGTATAGAGGAGAGTCAGAGAGCTCTTCCTGCTGCTCAGGTGATTTTAGTTCGAAATAATCACTATACCATTGTGGATCATTTTGGGGCAGCCTACCCTGGGCCCTGACAATCACAAAACTCGTTAGTCCAACGTTTTCTAAACTAAATGTGTTCAGGATTCACCTGAAGGCTGGGGAGTGAGTTGTTTAAAGTGTAGATCGCTGGGGTTCCTATGAATATTTAGGGCCTAGTATCGGCACTCCATGTGGTATGCGTATCAAACTTTGAGAATCATCAACCTCCAAAATAATGGAAGGAAATGCTCCCTTCCTCTAGAAGTCGGCGCCACTGGCATATCCCAAGGTGCCCGCGCAGGAAAGGCTGGGTGAAATAAAACAGGGCGTTCATCCTTGCCCCGCGGGCCTTCAGAAACCTACATCCGGTGGATGCCACTTGGGTGCTGGGACTCTGGTCCTGGCGTGAATACGGAGAGTCCACCCTCCTAAAACTTCTCACCTTGGGCAGAACCGGCGTCTTCCGCGCAGGTGAACGGACTGGGGGCGGGTCCGGGTCCCGCGGAGCCGCGGCCCAGAGCCCTGTCCCCGCCCTTCGCCCCTTCCCTCCGCGCCCCGGGCGGGTGCTTAGTCACCGTGAGGCTGCGATTGCCCGGGGCCCGCACCCCCTCCTTCCCAGGGGACCGTCTCGGGGCCGCCCCACTCTGCGCACTTCCGCGTGCATGGCCCTGCTGCCCCGGGCCCTGAGTACGAGCGCGCGGCCGAGCTGGCGACGGGTGGCGCGCGCCTTCCCCGGCTTCCCGCTGCTTCAGCCCCTGCCCGCCAGCGTCCGCGCCATGGCGTTCAGGCAGGAGCTGCAGCCGCAGGGCCCTCTGCCCGCCGTAGGCGCCGTGGTTTCCTACGACTACCTGGTGATCGGGGGCGGCTCTGGTGGGCTGGCCAGCGCTCGCCGGGCGGCCGAGTTGGGCGCCAGGGTCGCCGTGGTGGAGAGCCACAAGCTGGGCGGCACTTGCGTGAGTACCGGGTCCCTCCCGGCGCTTCTCGCGCCTTGGTCTCTGCAGCGCTGCGACCCGCAGCCCCACTTTCTCTTCGCCTCTCCAGGAGCAGCCTGTGTTCTTTTCCTAGTTCGATCCGTCCCTCCCGACCCTGAGGTTAGGCCCCCAGCGCTGGGGTTTCCGCTTTCCCACCCGCTTCTGAGGTCAGGATCCCAGCAGGTTTAGCGGAAAGAAGTGTGAAGGGGCTTCCCCGCGGCCCCCAAAGCTCACCCTGCGCCTGTTTCAGCCCAGATGCAAAATTAGCGGTAGCCGTAGGTGGTTAAATAATTAAAACTTTCCCGCATCCTCACTCAAGGTGGAAGAGTGTCCCAGGCTTTGAGCGCCTCACCAGAGCCATGAAACAAAAATGCACCTGGAAAAACTGCAGCTGGCCTATGTGTGTTGTGGGGCGGGAAGATGGGGTGTATTTCCTTGACCAGTGCTGATTCTGGTTCTCCCCCTTAAATTTCAAGGGCATAATGACTTACAGCAGAGCTTCTCACCCTTGGCTGCACATCGAATCCCCTGAAGAGTTGAAAAAATTCTGTTGCCAGGGTTTTGATTTCATTGTTCTGAGCTACAGCCTGGCCAGTTGGGATATTTAGAAGCTCCATAGGTGATTCAGAATTGCAGCCAAGATTGAAAACCGCCGAGAACAGGTTACCTCGATGTAGGATTTACTATTAAATGAATTCTCAGACCTTTTGCTTTGTTTTTTTCTTGTTTGGGTGGGATTTTAAAACTACCTTTAAAAAGTGTTGTAAATCCTGTGCTTGAGACATCATTCATCATTTTAAAAAAGTTTTGTTCCCAAGTTATTGGTGGAGCCTCTTCTTTCACAAGACCTAGGTGAGGTACTTGCTGTTAATATTAAAATAGTGTATCCAGGAGTAATCTGGGATTGAGGATGGGTTCTCTAAATTCCTTTGGAGACTGATGTTTAAGTTATACTAAATTGGGAATTCCTTAAGGGCAGGGATGGGTTCATGCGTTTGTGCACCTCTTACCACCTTAAGAAATTGAGCAAATATACCTTGCTCAATAACTGTATGTGAAACAAATGAAACTCAGCTGACAGCTATGGGAGGGCCGACTCCATTGTCCAGTGCTGCTTTTTCAAGTTCAAAATGAAAGTGGGAATGAGAAAAGGAATACAGGATTCCTGTTAATTATCAACTTGCACCTTGACACAGTAGTCCAGACAGACTTGATTAGGAGAAGTCTGTCTCACAGAAAGTAGGTTGAGGGGTGCCACCAAGAGGCCCCCTGGACAAGTGGTGAGAGCGCTTGATAACTGCTCATCTTTGTACCTCATTACTTTTCTGTTTTCCTCCTCTATTTAGGTCGCAGTAAGCTTGTGGCTTCCATCATCATTGCCTACTGGTATTAATCAAGAAGGGCCTGACCCTGTTTTTTTGGTTTTTGTCAGGAATGTGAATACGAGGGTTGTCTGGAAGATACCCAGCCATTGTCAATATAACTGCCATGGTACGTGGCTGGGTACTTTGTGGACAGCCCTCGAATGCTTAGAGATAAACAACTGAGAATGAGCAAAGGATGGCTCAGGACAGTTAGCCATTTACTGCTTCTGTGTGGAATGCCCATCTTGCTGATCTCATTCTGCTGCAGGAACGTTTATTTTCCTGTAAGCATTGATATCTTGGAGAAATCCCCTATTTAACATTTTCCTGACATTCTCGGGGGCTCTTCTCAAACTGCTTTTGCGCAGGAAGGTTGTTTGTTGGTCTGCGTTGAATGTGAGAGAATGTACAACCAATTGATGAGACATCAGTTTAGATTTATTCAGATTTCAGTTATATGGGCTATCCACAGAGAATAATAAACTTTTTGAAAAATTTTTTTCTATTCAAGTATAGTTAGCATACAATATTATGTTTCAGGTGTGCAACATAGTGATTTGACATCTGTATATCTTATGATGTGATCGCCACACTAAGTCTAGTCACCATCTTTTATTATGCAAAGAATATACTTAGATGCAATGATTTCCAAGCAGGTGTAGGGAAACAAGGCTTTCTCAAGCACATCATGTCATTTATTCGTTTCTTTATTTATTGTATCCTAAGTGCTAAGTATTTGGATTGGGGCTGGCTGAGAGAAAAGGGTAGATACAAACATTTGTAAGACAAAGGACTCTTCCCTCAAGGAATTTATAAGATAGTGGGGGAATAGTGGGGGAGCAAAGTGTGGACTGTCAACCCCAAAGTGAGGTGGTCAGTATTAATTCGTGCAGCAATAACAAATTATAGTAGTTGAGCAAAAGTTGTAATTATCACTTCTGCCTAGGCACCATGGGATAGTTTCCTGAAGGACAGTACCTTTTTGAACTTGAATGGATCAATATCATTTTTTGAGAGGGTAGGATCAGGGCAAAGGCATACAGGCATATGCTGTGTAATCAAACGAGATTGGAATAGAGCATGTCTCTAATAGAAAGTGGGTAGGTGATGGGTAGGTTGTGGTAAAAAGTGTGGAGTTTCTGGAAATACAGGGAACTGTGGAAGGGTTTTGAGCAGGAGAAGGACCCAAAAACGTGGTTTTGTGGTAGCAGTACTTACTATTGAGAAATGTCCCTTGGGGAAGGCAAATAGAAGTTTCTTTAATATTGACTCTCCAACCAGTGTTTTCCTAAATAAAATACGTTGTCCGTAAACATGGTTTGTTTTGTGTTGTTTTAGATTTGTTTTTTTTTGTTGTTGGTATGTGGGTAGTTCTCTAGCCGGGAATCGAACCCAGGCCACAGCGTTGACAGTGCGCCAATGCCGAAACCTTAAGCCACTACACCACCAGGAAACTCCTGTAAACATGGTATTTATTATCTGTGCTTTCTAAAATTTTAATGCAGTAATTTTGTAACAAATTTAAAAACACAGGTTTTTGTTTTTAGGGTTTTTGTTTGTTTTGAAGCCTTTCTCCCAGAAAATTTAGATTCATGGATAGAGCTGGAAGTGATTTTGGAGATCACCAGATCCAGCCTGAGTATAAAGTTTTTGGGTTTTTTTTTTTAATGGAAGCACTAACATAAGCTTGCTAACTTAAGTTTTTTAGAGTAATTGCCTTTAAAAATATTGCTTAAAAATATATATATATATATTCTTTTAGTGGTTCAAATGCAGGTGTGCCCCCCCTCCAATAATTCTGTTAAAAGTACAGGTTACATTCTTGACAAGTGCAGTTGTAAATTAAAAGGCGAAACATTTATATTAATATGATCTGAAGAAGAACCAGAATATTGCACTTGTAAATTTACCAAGGCCTTGTTTTACCACTGGCATGGGCAATGTGAAGTTTTTACCTGTACAGGCAGAATCGAAGGAGACAGGGCCAACCCTGAGAAAAATGGCGATGCTCCTGAATTTTGCCACATGTAACATCAGGCTCTTCACATGTCCTGTCCATGTTTGGTGAGGCCCTTGTCCTCACTGTGAGCCAATGCCGTGTATGTTCCATGCCATATACAGTACCTCATTAGTTTTTGTGCTTTTGGTAAGTATTCACCTGTATCTAAATTTAGTCTTTACTCTGTGCCAATAGGCATGAGTGCACTTACTGATTTTTTTTAAGGATATACAGTTGATACCTTGTTTAAATCTCCTAACTTAATTATAGTGACCAGGACACATCACCAACACCTCCCAGTTAGTATTTATAAGGTTAAAGGGTATCGGAAATACACATTACATGGCAGATGTCCAGAGCCAAGAGATCTGTCATTTGCCCTTCAAAAAGAGTAGGATTGATGTAGTTCTCCTTGTGTAACCAGCTCCTCTGTGATGACTCATTTAGTCAAGTCCAAATTTCTTCACTCAAGGCAGTTTCAATAACTTTTTTTTTAATTTATTTTTATTGTCAATAACTCTTACTCTTAACCAGCTGTTATGTTTTTTACATTATTAATGTTAGGATATGATAAAAAGGAAATAAATTGATGTAAATCAGTTTGTGTGTGAACATATATAGCATACCTTGCTTACAAGGAGTCTTGGGAGCATGTCTTTCTGGTCTAACGGACATTAATAGTTATTTTCTTAAACTGAAATCTGACAACTATTTGTGTTTTCCTCTGTATTGACTGCTAGACGGCTGAGTCAAATTTGTGGTCTATCTGTATTGAGTATATAAGACTTCATAGCATAGATGAACTTTATTTCCTGTTTCATCATTGTCCTTTGCTCCTGAAGAATAACGTAGATTTCCACTAGAGGTTTTCTCAATGGGATCATTCTGGGTGTTTCCACCAGGATATTCCATAGTTAGTTTCCCAGAAATCCTGTAAGAAGCTGCTCAAATGTGGTTCAATTGCCCTTATTCAGCTGGTGGGTCCTCTCACTTTCATGCTGCTCTCTTTTTTGGAGGGCGGGGGGTGTAAAATTACTAAATTTGTTGGGGTAACATTGGTTAGTAAAATTCTATTCAGTGTCAAGTGTCCAATTCTCTAATACATCATCTATGTGTTGCATTGTGTGCTCACCACCCAGTTATTTCTCCTTCCAGTCACCATGTATTTGACCCTCCCTACCTCCTCTACCATCCCCCTTCCCTCTTCCCCTGTACTGTGTTCTTTCTGTTCTGCTTCTGTCAGGGTTCTGTGCAAGCTCAGACATCTCTCACTCACTACTTGTACCATCCCTGCAATGTACGACCCCCTGGAGAAGGGATTGTTCGCTCTCACTCTGCTTTCCTTAACGAAAATACTGATGAGTAAAATGATCTGCCTCATCACATAAGAAAAAAAGTTTATTGTTTCCAACTCTATGATATTATAGAAAAACGGAAGTAAATGTAGATTGTGACTTAGAACTCAGGGAAGTCTCTTGGATTGATGTTCTGAGGATTCATTACTTAGAGGTTCATTTGATGGTTTGAGTTTAATATTATTAAAATATGTACTTTTTAATTTTTTTTCTAGGTAAATGTTGGATGTGTACCCAAAAAGGTAAAATTTTTGTTCCTCCTTCCTTCCACTCTCTCTTTTTATGTACTTGGTAAATCGTGATCAGAATAAGGTTGTTTCCAAATGTGTCAGTTAAAATTCTTTCTGCAAAAAATAATTGAGAAACCAACCTCAAGTGACTTAAACCATAGAATAGTTTCTGTTTCTATTTTTTTAATGTCAGTTATTAAGAAACCTAGAGGGGGAAAAAGAAGCATGGAGATAGGCCGTTTCTGAGCTAGGCTTAGCCCTGATAAGAACTCTGAAAGGACCCTGGCTTCTTCCCTTCTTTCCATTCAGATATCCTAGGTGTATATTCAACAACCTCCTGCCTCATGGCCACAGGATGGCTCCCTGGAGCTCCAGGCAGGATGTCCCCTCAGCACTGTTTCTGCAGATTGCTTTCAGTTCTCCTGGTCATGCCTGAGCTACCCCCTGCAGGGGAGCCTAGGAGAGGGAGGGTGGGGCTGCTGGAGCGTTGACCCCAGAAACATTAGCTCCTGGTCACTAATTGCATCCTGCCTGCAAAAGAAATTCATCCTGGTGGACATTTGCCATGCAGTGGTTAAGTTGTCACCACATGGTGACAAAGTGACAAAGTTCCTGTGGGGGCACAGTGGGGAGGTAACCAGGCATGGAATACAGTGTCTGGTCTCAAACTTAAGGTGGTCTGGGAACAAAGAGCAACAAAACATTGATAGTTAATGGCATGAAAGGAATGCACTACCCATCTGCATAGGATAACTTTTCCTCAGTAGGGAAGTCCAGCCAGGAAATCGAGTTTGTACCCAACTCCTAGCCCAAGTGCTGATGTGACCAAGACCAGGTGGGTGATAGTGGCAGATGGATGCTCCTTCTCACACATGACTGGCGGGGGGTGACTTTGGAGAGGGTAGGGTGTTTGCTTCAAGCCATCTGGTCTCTCACCTGCTGCAGCGCCTCTCTGAACCAGTTCTCCCCAGGGAAACTAGAACTGTTTTCTCCTGGGAAGGCTTGTCAGGATCGTCTTAGGGTTTGGTGGTGGTGGTGGTGGTGGTTTTATTTTGTTGGTGGGAGTTTTAGTTTTTAAATACATTAAAATCATGTATCATGTGACTTTGGGTATCATGTGGCCACTCTAAGATTGAATCTCTCAGGTTGTTTGAATGGCATTTCTGAGGACAGTATTTGGATACCTTTATGGTAAGCAGTCTGTTGATCAACTTGCTACATACTTGGCTTCCAGTCCGCATCTTTGCTGTTCTAGAAATTCAAGTTTATTGGTTCACTCAGGAGTAATCAGATAGACTAGTGAATTGATTACTCAGCTTGACAATGAATTGTTTCTATAAAATGATACATTGATTTATTAGTTTAGAGTGAGTGAAGTTATATTTGGGCCTGGTAATTAGGGCTGGTCATCTGTACAGGGGAGCTTTTTCTCAATAAGGAGACGCAGTTCGTACACCAAATTATGGAGTGAAATCTTAAGTATTTCCATTCATTCTATAGCCTCATGGATTCTCTTCACCGCTGTAGTGATTTTTGGTCCTTATAGCTGTGGTGCAGGTCACATGGAATAAACTCATTCTTAGCCTGTGACAAAGAGAAAGAAATGACAACTCTTATTTCCAAAGATGTCTTGTGCCTATACTTGCAAATAACTTTACTCCTCATTTGAATGTACTTTCAAAGCATGTCATAATCCCATGCTTACAACCTTTTGTTACTGAGATTACATCTTAACTTGGCAGCTTTTTGGTATGTGAGAAAATACTGTGACCTCACCAGTAACATACACCCGAGTTTAATTCCAAAAAGGTTTTCATTAATCTGTTTCCTAGTATAGGTAGATTTTTTTTCTGTCTTAGGAAAATTTCTTTTTTTCTGTGGAACATTTTTCCTCAATTATTTTCTTTTCTTCCTAGATTTTGAAATCGCTTCTACTTGGAGTCATGTAATTAAGGATATATGAATTATGTAAATTAATTGTGAAGTAGTTTTATGTAATTTAAACCACTTGTAGCAAATCTGGTATTGATTGCTCCTACCTCATTATTTTAAAATACCATCTGGGCTAATACTGCATAGTAGCCTGAATTTGTAATATTTTTATTACAAATTTAAGTACCCCTTTTCTTATGATCACATGTATTAGACATTTACCTTGTTTTTCCATAGGACTCTACTAATTTCAAAATGCTTTTGTATTCTTGAAGATAGTTGGTAATTGCCTCTTGTTTTGTGGAACAGACTGAAGCCTAGAGTAACTGCCTCCTGCAGGTAGAGAAGGTAGAGTGAAGCAGCAGTAGAAAAAAAACAAAACAATGTATGGGCTGCTACCCCCCCTAAATAGGTCTGAGCCTAAAAGCCCAATGCAGTTCATATAGAGGCACTCTCTCCAGAGATGTTTGATGCTGTGGCATCGTACATACTACAGATTGGAAGTAAACAAATATTTACTGAGGAGAATACGGGCAAATGTGATGTTTCTTAAAATTATACAATTTATTTGTGTTATTGATAAGTCTTTCCTGTGCATTGTTTAAGATAAAGAATCTAGCAGATAAAATGGTTAATTCTGAAGTACATGAATTTCACCTCAAGAAAAAGAGACCACAACAGTCATCAGTTTATTCATCTGTAGGCATAAAGGGAGAAAGTTACAGAGAAGGAATCTTTAGGCCTGTCGGAAATGGAGTCTAAGACTTATCTGACAAAGAAAAATAGTAGTTTGTCAGTCATCTGGAGTTCTGAATGCCAGTTTGAATTCAGTTATCATGATGATCAGTTGGCATTGAAAGGCTGGTACAGATTATAGGCTACATTTCACAAGAGGCGCCTTGAACCTTTGAGTTCCAGATGTCTAATTACTCACGTACATGTCTTACAAGGACATGTTCGTAGTTACTGAATACGTAATAGGAATTCATTCTCTGAAAGTTTTAACATTCCTTAATAGCTGCCTTCCAAATCACTTTACTGTGAAGTTACAGGATGCAGTTCTGTTTTCTAGAACTAATCACAAAAGGCAGGGCTTAAAGAAATCTGAAACTTAAAAAGAGAATGTAAGCAGTAATAAAGGTGAATGGAAGGGCTAGGAGGATTATAATGTCCTGCTTTTACAGAGTTATAAACTAGGGAAAGTAACCGTGAAAGTAATTTTCCCCAACATTTCAGAAGCCTCCCTGTAAAATCTATGGTCATATTTTTGAATTCTCTTTTAAATGTTTAGTTTTAGTGTAGAAGTCAGTATTTTTATCTGCTGTTCTGTGAGTACCTTGCATTCATGATTTCCATCTTCCTTCAGGACTCACACACTACTGTTTTGGGTACTTTTTTTGCAGGTAATGTGGAACACTGCTGTCCACTCTGAATTCATGCACGATCATGTTGATTATGGCTTTCAGAATTGTGAGAGTAAATTCAATTGGCGGTAAGTGTTAATGCTCAGAGGGCTTCTTTTTTTTTTTTTTTTTTTTTTTTTTTTTTTTTTTTTTTTTTTTTTTTTTTTTTTTTTACAAATACAAATATTTTTCTGTCATAATTCAGTGAGACAAACTTTTTGGGGGGTATTACTGTGGTAAAATATATACAATGTGTTTATGCCCTTGATTGCAGTGATGGTTTTTACAAGTGTATGTTTATCTCTAAACACATCTCTAAACACAAGTATACAATAAATATGTACATGTAAAAACTAAACATCAAATGTCCATTTAAGCCATTTTTGTTTGTTTTTTTGTTGTTTGTTTGTTTGTTTGTTTGTTTTTTGTATGTGGGTAGTTCCCTGGCTGGGAATCGAACCCAGGCCACAGCGTTGACAGTGCCAGCACCAAAGCCTTAAGCCACTACACCACCAGGGAACTCCATTTAAGCCATTTTTAAGTGGTCAGTTCAGTGGCATTAAGGCTATCTGTAGTGTTTGTGCAGTCATTACCACTATCCATTTCTAGAACTTTTCCACCAGCCCAAACAGAAACAGTGATTTTTAATGTACCCACTAAATAATAACTCCTCATCTTTTCTTCTCCCTGCCCTGGCATCTCAAGTCTACTTTCTGTTTCTATGAATTTGCCTATTCTAGGTACTTTATACAATATTTGTCCTTTAATGCCTGGCTTATTTCACTTAGCTTAACGTTCTCAAAGTTCATCCATGTTGTAGCATGTGTCAAAATTTAAGTCTTTTTAAAGGATGAATCATATTCCATTATAGTTATATACCATATTCTGTTTATCCATTCATCCTTCATTGAACTTCTGGTTTTTTTCTACGTTTTGTCTGTTGTGAATAGTAATGCTATGAACATTGGTCTCCAGGTTTGTGCTTTCAGTTATTTTGGGTCTGTACCTAGGAGTAAAATTGCTGGGTCATGTGGCCATTTTGTGTTAAACTTTTTGAAGCCACTGAATTAAAAACATTTTTTTAGCCAGTTCATTCATTTATACAACAAATATTGAGTGACCACCAGGTACTAGGCACTGTGCCAAAGCAGTTCTCCTTGTCTTCTATGCAAAGAAAAATTTCATTTACATAACTGTGAATACCAAGCAAATATTCTCTATGGAGTAGAATAGAGGTTTTCTGCGCAGGGAAAGCAGATGGACACGGGGGAAGGATGTGCCCATTTTCAGAGACATTTACTCATGGATTCTGTTGACAGTCTGTCATTCTCTGCTCGGGGGTGTTCAGGGGTAGATGCCCTAGTTACTAACTGAAAGAGGAGAATCCTGTTTCTCAGTACTGACTCAGGTTTCACTGCAGTGTTATAAAGGAAAAACGGGATGCCTACGTGAGCCAGCTGAACACCATCTATCAGAATAATCTAACCAAGGTGAGTGGCTGGGTTTTGAACTTGGAGAAGGAGCTGTTCTCTGCTGGAGTACGCTAGTTAACAAGTCTGCCCAGACCGATACAGCCATTGCATATATCTCTTATTGTTTCTGTTCCTTTCTTTATGATGAATGATTTTGAGGTTGAACTGTCAGAGAAAGGTCTCTGACTCTGGAGGCCAGCCTCTTTGCTACAGATAGTGGGCAGTGTGTGCCCTTCAGTCCCTTAGGCATGATGACAAGAGATACCACTTGCTATACTAAACACCCACAGCAATTTTTTTAAAAAGTGGAACCAAATGCAAAAGGTAGGAAAATGACTCAAGAAACAGCATTTTTTAATACAAACCTTAGTGTGCAGTAAAACTTACTATGACTTTATGGGGAAGGAATTAACAGTTGATCCAGAAGTTCTGTGTAGGAGGGAAATTTTCTGTCAAATATCCTAGGAAATAAAAATTTAATCAGTTTCTTCCCCAACCTGTTATCCAGATTATTGCCTCTTAACCCATGCCCTGTTTTATCTAGCACCCCATAGGAAATCATTACCTCCTGAAGAAAGGTATTTCTGCAGGCTTGTAGCTTTTGGCATTGAACTTGATTCAACTTGATTATGCAGGGTACCCACAGAGCAGGCCTGGAAGGGGTGATTTGCAAAGGAGGCGTAAACTCAGTTCAGAACACATTCTGTGATCCTACTGGCATGATTCCATTTTCCTTGTAAGTTGCCCACATTTTGCATGCCAATACACGCTTCATCGCTGGCAAAAGCTTGTCACCCAGCCATCTCTAATCCCCAAATCTAGGCCCTGACGCAGAGGGTTTCAGTAAGAGCAAATGAAGAGTCTTGAGTTCCCAACATTCCTAGCACTGAACTTTATTATCATGTCATTTTGTGGTATTCTTCCCATTTTGTTTAAGAAAACAAGAAGCATTGTGTTTTCCTCCCTTGGCTGAGTATTTCTCGTTTGCCTCTACTCCTTCACCTTTCTCCTTCTTGTCTTCCCCAGCCTTCTGTCCTTCCTCTAGACGCATTTTTCTTTAGTGTGTTTTCACTGCAAGTGAGGAAGACTTTCTCCTTGGGGGCAAGGATGTAATCTTTTTTTGTTTTTGTGGGGGTGACCTGCATATATTTTTTGGTCTCTGGGATTTGGCTCAAGATAGCACTCTCCTGACTGTACACTTCCACCATTAAATAGCCACCCTTTACATAAGTATCAGTTAACAGAAGTTCTGCAGAAATTCAAACATTGAGGGTTGTCTTGGCCTCAGCAAACCCAAAATCACAATCCTCAGTAGAGAAATGGAAAGATCTGTTAAGTTGCAATAGGATTTTGTTTTAACGTAAGAACAGGCTCATGTCATGCTTCCTTCTCCAGTCCCATATAGAAATTATCTATGGCCATGCAGCGTTCACGTGTGATCCCAAGCCCACAGTGGAGGTCAGTGGGAAAAAATACACTGCTCCTCACATCCTGATTGCAACAGGTGGTGTGCCCTCACATCCTCAGGAGAGCCAGATCCCGGGTGAGTCTTCCAGCTCCCATGTGTTCAGCCTTGTAAGCCAGGGCATCTGCCTCTACCAGGTCTTCCTCTTGGACAAGGCCATGAGAGAAGGTCTCTGCAGAACCTAAATGCAGTTGGGTTACGAGGTGCTTAGTGACAGGGCAAAGAGAGATATTTCTTCCAGCTCCAGGCTCAGATATACTACAGGTAGGTAACACAGAGACAAAATCAGTAAGAGTTCCATCCTTTCCTTCTCAATATGGTAGAGGTTGTTTTCAGACTCACTATGTTGGATGGGTTGGTGTTTATAAGACATGTAAAATATTTACTGTTTTGTTTAAGGGAGAGAAATCATTTAGGGATATAACTTAATTACCTAATTAAGCCTTCTGTAGATACATATTTTTCCCATATAGAAAATTTAAAATTAAATCTGTAAGCATCTCAGGTAGTCACATCTGTTTTTGCATTTTATACACGTGGGGTTGAATTATGAACATACTGCCTTTTCTTTCTTTCTTTCTTTATTGTTAGACTTACTGGGGTGACATTGGTTAGCAAGAATTACATAGGTTCCAGGTGTACAATTCTACAGTGATGCCTTATTTTCTCATAAGAAACATTGTTCATGTCTGTCTCCCCCAACTAGACTATAAGGTCTTTGTGGATGGTGATTATCATTTACGTATCTTTTGTATTCTCCATGGATTGGCTTTATAAGACCCATGACCAACCTGAATTTATATAGGAAAATTTGAGTCTGTATGCATTTATGTAATTTTTTTCTTTCTGGAGAGAGAATCCATAGATTTTCACCAGCTTTTAAAGGGGGTTCGTGAACCCCAAGAGGTTAAGAACAAATGCTATAAAAGGTATAAAGGTACTGTTCTCACATAACTTAAAATTTAGTTGGGAAGATTAGACATAAACATCATGATATGGAATAGTCTCCATATTGATTGTGAAATGAAAGAAAGCAAGGTGTGAGACAGTGTGCATAGTATGCTACAATTTGTCTTTTTAAAAAGGCAGGGAGACTCCATATGTGCACTAGAATGTCTCTGGCATGGCACTCAAAGCCCTGTAATGCTGACTCCCTACAAGGTGGGACACAGACCAGCTTTTCACTGGATGCTCCATGGAGCTTTTTAATTTTTTAACATATACATTTATTAATTAACAACATAAAATAAAAACAAATGTAAAGAAAATAAAAGGTAAATACTACAAGGTGATTCCCACACAGTGAGGATTGGGGTCCTCAGTGATGGAAGTGATTACTCTGGGCTGGCATGAACCAAAAAGAATTCCCAGGATAGGGGCTCAGATGGAGCATTAAGTGCTGAGGAAGAGGAAAACTGGAAGAACCAGTGAGTAATAAAAAGGTCCTGGAGGACATTCAACCAATTCAACCAGTTTTTTTCTAACATTGAAAATTCTGGAGGCAAATACACTGAGCTGAGATTGGAGAAGGGTTAAGGATAAGTGAGAATTTTAGAACACTAATCTGACAGTGACTTACAGGGAGGGAGATCGCTCACTCAGAAAGCTGTTGCCATAGACAGGAGGTGGTAAACTCCAGGGTGAGCATCTGCTGTTTGCCAGGCACCAGAGAACAGGCACAGAAGACTTGGAGCAAGAAGAATCAGTTACTGTATTGCGTTGATTCCAAGACACATTTAAAAAAATTTTTTCAACACCTCTGAAATCTGGATGTGTCATTTAATCATGAATCATGGTGTCCTGGATTTGGCACAGTGCAATATTGTTAATAACTGATGAGATATAAGGGGGTGTTGAGAGAAGGAATCACAGATAGACAATTCAAAACTTCTAGATTACTGGTGGAAGGTGGTCCCTTTAAGTGAAGTGGAAAAGTGAGAGAGGGGTAGGGTTTGGGACATAAAGTTAAGGTTCAATTCCAAATACATCAACTTTGAGGCAAAGAGAATAGTATAGTGGGACAGTCAGAAATATGGAACAGGAACTTGGGGAGAAGCTCAAATCTGGGGCTACATATTTGGAAGTCCTTCACAGTGAGGGGAAAGTGGGTTGAAACCTTTGAAGAGAAGAGCAGAGGGGAGGGGGCCAGCGGTGACCCCACGGGTTCCCCCCCCACCCCTGCACATGGGAATGGGAGGGCAAAGCAGCGTCTGTTCATGAGAATTGAGAAAATGTTAGTTCTTTGGAGAAATTTGAGGGTTATTGAGTCATCACTGCTCTTATTTCTAGAAGGAAGATAAAAGTGTCAATTCAGGGAAGACTTACCTGGTTGGCACCTTCCGCAGTGAGGACTTGAGCACCACTTTTCAGAACAGAGTATGGTGGCCGAGAATGTTTAGGTCTTGCATATGATGTTGTGATTATTATTTTCCAAAGGAAAGCCCAGTCTGTAATCTATTGCATTTTCCCACCTAGGCGCCAGCCTAGGAATAACCAGTGATGGATTTTTTCAACTGGAAGAATTGCCCAGGTAAGCTGGTTTCCTTCCTGACCCCAGTGTTCATTCTCCCTCGTCTCTCCTGCTGACATTTCTCCTCCCCGCCAACCCCCTCAACCAATAAATGCAGGCATTTCATGAATTCTGTTCTCCTGCCTCTTCTCTTTCTGTGACCTTGGGTATCTCACCTACTAGTACCCCTCATTAAGTGACACATCTTTCATGCTGCTTTTGTTCAGAGGCCACTGCAAGAATTTTTAGAACCAGAATCAAACACAGGATAGTTTTAAAGAATAAATAGTAAAGCCCTAAGGTATCTTCTTTCTTCATCTTGATATAGCATCAGTTAATAATGTATCTCAAGTAAGCTATTGTCGTCTTCTAAGCCGCTAGTGCAGAGGGATCGCCATGCATGAAGGCTCTGTCGGTTGTGCAAAGAGACTCTGAAATTGTTCTTTGCATGTGTTTATCCAGCTAACCTTACTCATCTTCTGTCATGGGTTTAGCTACGCAGAGAGGAAAAAGATATTGAGGAAGATTGTTTCTCTAATTTGAAGACGCTGCCAGTTGGAAGTTTTAGGTTACAGGGATCCTCCCTTCACTTGTGAGAAGAGATGACACCCAAGAACTAGAGGAGGGACCCTTTTGGCCCAGGAACTGGCCTTTATCTCCTTCTGAGTGACACTCTCTCTGGAGTCAGTATTGCTCAAGTCTGCTGCTCCCGCAGAGGTGCTGCCAATCCAGTTTGAGGTCTTCTTAATCCTGTGCTTTTATAAAAGCCTTCTTAGGGGGTGACTAATAAGCCATGCCCATACATTACCTTAAGTCACCTGGAGCCCCAGTACTAAGGCATAAGAAGCCGCCTTTGCAGTTGCATGGTTGTAGTGAAATGTCCCATTAAGATATTCAGACCAGGCCGTGTTCTGACTTTGAGAAAAGCAAACAGTCTTTTTTGGATTTGTTGTCTCTGTCTACAGGGCATGGAACTGTGGTAGTGAACAGCCTTTCTTCCCTCGTGATCCAGCCTGTATGGTGTGGTTTCAGGGTTGAATGTGACACATGTGAGAATGTTCCCAGACATGGGGTCATGCCTCGTCTTGTTTAGAGGTTATAATTTAATCTAGACATTTTATTATGGATATCTGCCCATTAAATATTTTTAAGTCATGTACTAAACTTGGCTTTGCTAGCAATATATGAGTTGAAATAAATTTAGGCATGTTACAAACAAAAGACTCTGGGAAATTAGGAAAATGAACAATTACTGTCTTTTTCTCTTGTTTAAGACTCCTTTATCATTGTTATATTGCTAAATAAGCAAATAATGAGAGAAAGAACAGATTCTCAAGGCAAGGTACCATTTGCCATGGGCTGTATGGTACAGTTTTGTCCTCATTGGGCTTATGTCAGGATGGGGGGCTGGAGCATGGGCCCCTGGGGGCCATGATGAGGTTAAGAGAAGTGCTCTGGGGATCTGGGGGATGGGTACAAGGTCATTTCCAGTGGTTACTTTCGTGGTAAGAGGTAGAAGAGAGGTGCCCTTGGGAGCCCAGAGCCGAACACTTGAGCTCTGTGCAGTTCTCCGAGGAAGCCAGCTTGTTTCACACCTGTTCCTTGGATGTCCCTTCTGCTTGGAATGTATCCCCCAGCGCCTGCCCGAGCCACTCATCTCTCAGCAATCTGGAGCGGTCTCGGAGCCCTCTGCCTTGCACGGACTGACTGTTGACCTCCGTCCCTCAGCAAAGCCCGGGGCGTGTTTCCCTGAGGAATTCCCGATGGGGCCGCTATCCATGCCAGTGCAGTGCTTACCAAAAGTAATTGTAGTAAGTGGGGAAGAAAGAGAAGATGGGTAGAGAAAAGAAGAAGGCGGGAAGACCCAAGGAAAGGAAAAGGGGTCAAACAGTAGGAAAGAGGGAGGTAGAGATGGAAGAAGGGCTCTTTAGTGGTTTCCAAACTATATAGACATTTTTCTCTTCAGATTTGGGTTGTAAGATAGAAGGCTGTTTCCCTTTAACTTGCAGCTATTTGGGTTCATACTTCATCCTCCACCCAGACCTCTGAAGGGAGTGACTCAGAACATGTTACCTTACCTATAGAGAGGCTTCCTGTGTTCTTCCCCAACTGCTTACGTTCTACCCAAGCTTTGCACCAGGGGTAGAGGACGGTGTTGGAAGCTTTACAGAGCCACACTTCTGAATGGGATGCTTGTTATCTAGGCTGCAACCTGCAAGTACACGTTATTGTACTAGAGCTAGGGTCTGCTTCTCCACTATTTTTTCCCAGTTCCATCCAACATCGATCTAGTGTATAAGGTGCTTTTTTAGATCAAAATTTGTGCAAGGAGTCTACTTTCGGATGTCTCCTACGAGTTAAATGACTTGCTTAAATTGGCCTCTAATCATGTGATAAAGATTAGTAGAACTGAGTAACGATCAAGGAGAAATACTGAGCAGAGAATAATGGTGATAAGAGAATAATGGTGATAAATTGTGTTGTCAGTTTTAGTTTTAGGTGCCAATCATTGGATGAGGAATCATCTCTAGTTCAATGGTTTTTTGTTTCCTCTCTGAAGAAATAAGGCTAACGAACTTTTAAAACAGCTAAAAATGTATTTTGTTTTCTACAAAGGGATATTTTCTACTTGCTACTTGCAATGTGGTATTCTGATTTGGATCTTGGAACAGCAAAAGGGAATTAATGGAAAACTGGTGGAATTTGAGGAAAGTCCACAGTTCAGTTAATACCATTGTCAATTTCTTAGTTTTGACAATTGTACCATGGTCACGTAGGATGTTAACTTTCAGAAAAACTGGACAGAGGGTATACAGGGCATCTCTGTCCTACCTTTCCAACCTTTCTGTAAATCTAAAATTATCCCAAAATAAGTTAATTTAAAACTATTAACCCTCTGCTCTCATTGTAGCCACAGTGTCATCGTGGGTGCAGGTTACATCGCTGTGGAGATAGCGGGTATCCTTTCAGCTCTGGGTTCTAAGACGTCACTAATGATACGGCACGATAAGGTAAATTCTCTCCTTTTGTATTCTCTTTCCTTGATAGTAACCTTCTTAAAAATCTAGTGAGAATCTTATGTTGTCATTCAATATTAGGGTACAGAGATATAGAGGTTGGTTGGCTGGTTCCATGTGGAACTGCATAGAAGCTATTTGAATTAAGCCATAGGGGAGTTCCCTGGTGGTGTAGTGGCTTAAGGTTTCGGCGCTGGCGCTGTCCGTGCTGCGGCCTGGGTTCGATTCCCAGTCAGGGAACTACCCACATACCAAAAAAAAAGAATTAAGCCATAGGTCGTTCCCAGCTACCAGCTGCTAGTATTAGTCTCCCTCAGAGTAACTAACCATTCTAGAACTATCCTATGACTAACTCACGACTTCCCACCTTTACCCTGCTTGGGGTGTGCTGTATGTGGGTTATCATAAAGAAATCTCTAGAGAAAGAAAAAAGGAGGCCTATGAGTAAAGAAGACTTGCTAGACAGTAACAGCCATGATTTTAAAAAATAGTCTCCCTAGGGCAGTAATGGAAGCCATCATAGCAACATTGAAATCCAACTGGCAATAATATTGAGTCTTTTAAAAAAAGAACAACAATCTTGGTAGCAAAATACAGATTGTTATGTCAATTCTGTTTCTTATTTCAATGATGTTATATTATAGAAATCATGTGCCTTCTAATTAACTCAAGTTTGTATGATTCTCATATTCATGGAACTGCATTAGGGCAAGCAATAGAATATTTCAGCGTCTTAAATGAGATTAATAAATAATAGTGATACTTACCTTTGGGGATATTAGTACTAAAAACATTGCTTATTCTTGTAAGTGCCACATGCTTTTTAAACCTTACAGTACTACTTAAATTAATGCCATCCAAATGTTCTATCAGATGGCACTGGGTTCTACAGGTTAATTACATACCTTAGGTTGTTTCCTTGTCTTTAATTGTGTCTTCTTTAGTTTGAAAGAGGGCTGATCACTCGTTAGATTCACTGCCTTCTTTAATTAGTTTAACCTACTATTAAATCTACTGCATTATCAATTCCATGATTTTCTCTGTGACTAACACCATTTTTGAGGCAGCATACCTTAAAAAGAATTGGGATAGACTTTCACCAATAACGTGGTATAGGAAAAATGTGTGTTTTCCATCCCCTTTCCAAAAATCTGCCTTTCCCACTAAGTATCCTCTTCTGTCACCCCATCATCATATCACTGCAGTTATCATTACCTCTGTCATCATCACCCCACCATCATGAACAGGCCCTCCACAAATGTGTTTTCTGGCTTATTGAGCTACTCTTGTGATGTGAGGTTTGAACATCACTCCAAGTATATACTGATCCCCCATAAAGCAGTCTCATCAGACATGGTCCCAGACTTTCAGAAGGAGTTTAACACTCTTTGGCCTATCCCCCCGCCCTGCCATTTTTTCTTCAAAGTGCTTCCATTCACACTAGCCTACTTGCTTTTCCCTTACTATAACATGGTCTCATGTCCTTAAGTTTGTGTGGACTCTTCTACTTAAGGTGCTCTCCCTTCCCAAACCATCAAGATTCAGGGCAAATGGTACATTCTACATGAAACCTTCTCTGTTCGCTTCCGTATTATTTCTGTCTCTCATAAAACATCTTATTTGTATATCCTTTAAATGAATGATTAGTCTGTCTTTTATTCTAATATTTTATGTTCTCCACATGGTAGAGCTTAATAAACACATGTAGATGGAATGAACATATCAGTGAATTTATAGTGCTGACCTCAGTGTAGCTTACAAGTGTTACATGTCTTTGTCCCTCGCCAGAAAGGGAACAAAGGTGTCCATATGCATTTTTATATCCTCATAGCACCTCTTACAGGAAATCCCACAATATAGACACTAATTACATGTCTACTAATTTAAAATAATGATGGTATTCTGACAAAAACTGAGTGAATGAACGCTGTGAAAAAGGTGAAGTATGAAAATATTGTTATAACAGCAATGCTAAATACATGAATGCCTTTGAAGATGTAACTGATCAGTTGTCCTGAACTTCCCTCTTCAACTTGGTATGTTGAACTCAATTAAGAAAAAAATAAAGATTAAAAACATAAATAAAGTGGCCCCACAGATAGGGAGGGGAGAGTACTCCTCATGTAGTGACACTGTAACTGACCTGAGAGATGTGGCAAGAGAATGGCTTTCTGCAGCCTTGTTCTCCTGTGTCCTCTGTGCCTTCCCAGGCTCTGTAGGCCTGCAAGGCGGTGATGGAGCTGAAGTTGTCTGCCGTGGTTACGGTGCCTTTAAATGACTTCCACGGTTATGGGATGGGAAGAAGCAAGTCCATCACATCGTGGAGAGAACTTGATTTGGAGATTCAGACCTATCTTGATTTGAATTCTGGCTCCAGTACTTTCTAAAAGTTACTCCACTTCTTGGAGTCTCAGCTTTCTCATCTGAAAAAAAAAATGGGGATAACATCTCCTACCCCATAAGATCATCAGAAGAATTTGAGGATGTGTAGATGAATAGATGTATAGACAGATGGACAGACATTCTCTATAACAAATGCCTAACATTTCAGGAAAAAAACACATAGTGTTTTCAACTTTGTCAGGAACCTTAATTAGGAACAGATCCCATATTTACAAAATTTGGAATTCTAAAGTAGTTTGAGATCTTAAAGAAATACTAAGACTAGTGTATATATATATATATATGTGTGTGTGTGTGTGTGTGTGTGTGTGTGTGTGTGTATATATATACACACACACATATATATATATATATCTTTAAGACTATGCTATTGACTTTTCTGCCTAGATAAAGTGATTTTGCTACAGAATCTTCTTTACATCATATCACAAGAAAAGCTGGCTCTGGAATCCTGAAAGGGGAAACAGAATTTCTGGTCACTAGACTCTTGGAAAAGAGAAGCAAGCTTGGGCAGAACATGGCAAACTTAGTAGCCTGCAGGTTGCTTATCTGTTTAACTCTAAAGCGGGGATTGGTGAAATCAGATCTAATGTAGGCGTTGGTGGTGACACAGGAAAACAGATTCATTAAAACTCCACTCACAGTGTGGCCATGATGAAAAAGGAGATAGGAGGATGATACCAACATTTCCCTCCTAATTTTGTAGTGTATAATCAACTTGTTGTATTCCCTTCCCACCCACCCCCAACTGCTGCCTCTGTTTGTATACAGGTACTTAGAAATTTTGATTCAATAATCAGTTCCAACTGCACTGAAGAGCTGAAGAATGCTGGCGTAGAGGTCCTGAAGTACTCACAGGTATGACCCTGCCCGAGGCACACTCACAGCCTTTGGACATCTGTCTGTTATCAGTCACTCGTTGGGCTTTGGGCTTGACCCCATTAGTTTTATAAACACAGACTCTTCATCTACTGCAGTCAATTTATTCCTTTTTAGCATACTCCCCATTCTTTATTATAAGAAGCTGTGTTTCTCATGAATGCATTAATGAAGTCAAGGTATAAAAAGGTTAGAAATCTGGAAGTTGAATGTAGTTCAGTTAGAACTAAAACGTTAATTTTTGTGCTCACATGCCTTATTGAACATTCTTATTTCTCAGGTTTGTATTTATTTTTCAGGAAATATTATTCTGGCATCTGTTTTTGAAGCCCGCCTTTTGGGTTTTGCAGATGGAAAGAATTACGAAGTGCTTTACTTCTTAGGGTATCCCCTAAATTTCAGAATTTCCTTAGAGCATTAGCCTTGGAAAAACATTGATTTTTTTCCCCCACAGTCTCACCCATTCACCATAGGCCATATTGAGTAAAATAATTAATGTGAATATGCTTCGTGAATGTGAAAGTGCTCGATTTGTTTGGAGGTCAACTTCAGAATCACCTTGGGACCTTCGCTAAACAGTATGGGTTCCACTGTCCTCCTGGTTCTTATCCCTCCTGACCCCATTCTGGTTCCCAACATCCACAGAGAACCACTGGTTGTGCAGTGTGGAGAAGTTTCTTAGTGTTGCTACTACAGCCCAATTCCTCCCCCACACCCCCCCCGCACTCCAGTTGCAGATCACTGCGCTTAGACTGATCACTTAAAATTTTATCATAGTTTTTCAGAAGTATGATTTAAGATAGTATTATACCTTGTTTTTAAGCTGAAGCATGAAGTTGGTGACGTGAGCTGACATTTGTGGCCACTGGCTGGATGATTTGGGGCCAACCTAGGAAACAGTCTTGGCTCCCAGGAGTTCTGGTGTGGGTTGCCTTTGGGCAAGAATCGGTGTGTCCCCGTAAAGATTCTCGTGAAGGATTCAGTGGGGGTTTTTAAATGTTAAGAATTCTAGTTTTCCTCTTTGCTTCCCTCCCTGCCTCCCCCACAATTAACACATTTATTTACTGATAGGTCAAGGAAGTTAAAAAGACTTCTTCAGGCTTGGAACTCTGCATCGTTACTTCAGCTCCTGGTAGTAAACCCGCCTTCACCACGATTCCAGATGTTGACTGCCTGCTCTGGGCCATTGGGCGGGACCCAAATTCCAGGGCCCTAAATTTAAGCCAACTGGTAAGCTGATTTAGTAATCCCAAAACAATCTTGAATCTCTTAATAGTTCTGAGTTCTCCCAACCCCAGGTGGCGGGTTCTGTTGGATTCTTTTTTATTATTACATGTGTTCACGTTGTCATCAAATCCCATTTCTACCTTTTTGATATTAAAAAAAAAAAAATCCCTTTTTAGTGTCAGCACCCTAGATCAGTTCCTTGCCACCTCTGATCTAGATTGTCCTGCAGTTTCCTGACTAGCTTCTTCCTTACAGATTTCCTTTTTTACTATGATACTTGTGTCTTTAAAGCCCTATAATTGCCCTTCATTGTCTGCAGCTCTAATCCTGATTGTAAATTCTTCTGGACATTTGTAGCACTTGGTGGAAACAATGTGAAGCTCATCTACCAGTGTTAAAGTCAGCATTCTTATTTGTTCTTGTAGCTCAGGGCCGTGGTACCAGAGTTTGACCCAATTTTCAACCTTAGTTCTATTACTTAACCAGTTTTGTGGCCTTAAGCAAGGAGATTAATTACTCTTAAATTTCAATTGTTTCATATAAATATGGGAATAAAAATATATGTGCCTCAGGACGTTATACAGAAAATGAGAAAGTGCATGCAAAGTAATTAGCTGAGATGTCAGCTTGTGGTATCAACTCAGTAAATGTTAACCAGCTGCTGTTGATGGTGAGGATGATGATTTTTTTCACATTTTATACTACTCTATTAGTAATAACAGATACTTGATGTTTGAGGTTTATATATTTGATGGAACCTCTTGAGAAGTATGAACATTTGGATTTATGTTCTGATATTAATATCTTATAATGTAGATTTCTTTTTCATTTCTATGAAAGCTATTTTTCAGCATTAAAAAGATCAAATATTAGGAGTTCCCTGGTGGTGGAGTGGCTTAAGGCTTCGGCGCTGGTGCTGTCAGCGCTGCAGCCTGAGTTCGATTCCCAGTTAGGGAGCCACCCACATACCAAAAAGCAAAAAAAAAAAAAAAAAAAAAAAAAAAAAAAAAAAAAAAAAAAAAAAAAAAAAAAAAAAAAAAAAAAAAAAAAGATCAAATATCTGGGGAGATGTCTTACTTGTTTTTAATCTTATTTTATGTTCAGTGAAATTTAGTAAAACTAGTTATTTTCATTTTAACAAAACTAGTCATCCAGATTTTCACTTTTCAAAGAGATACAGGCTATTGGTAGGTCCAGTTTTCAACTGCATTTGCCAAATTTTAAAAAATGAGGTGAAAACCTCTAGTCTAGTATAATGTTAAGGTATGTTTTTGTAGTGCAAATTGAATGATTCTTCTGTGTAGGTCTGGCCACCACATTATTAACTTAATTTAACCTTGCCAACAGCTCTTTGAAGGGTGAGGATGAGGAGACCAGGAGCACAGAACCAATAAATATTCATGCTTGTAAACTCCATGGAGCTGGGATATCTATATTACTTACCACTGTGTTTGCAGTGACTAGGTTAATGCCTCATTTGTACTAGAAACTCAAACATTTGCTGGTAAATAATAGGTGGTTCTACCAGGTCTCATAGCTAGCAAATGGCAGAGCTGAGATTTGAATCCAGGTTTCTTTTTTTTTTTTTTTAATGTGGGTAGTTCTCTGGCTGGGAATCGAACCCAGGCCGCAGCATTGACAGTGCCGAAGCCTTAGCCACTACACCACCAGGGAACTCCCTGAATCCAGGTTTCTGTGGCTTTAAAACACAATGTACTATGAGTGTATCTGTTGTCTCTCTACTTCCCACATGAGAGTATATACAAGTATATGTGAGATCTAAAAATCCACAAGAGAAGCATGACACATCTTGGAGCAAATATTTGACTCAATATGTAGGAAAATTTTTTGATTAAAGGAAATAGCAGTATGTTTTAGGGTAGAATGCAAAATTTGCTTGGATTTTTAAAGATAAAAATGGTAAGCCTCAAGGAAATCTTTTGATGACTGCTTCAAGTTGTGCCCCTCGAAGGTGTGAGGTAGCATGCATGCTTCAGAAAGACTGCTTCAGTGGGAAAAATTGAAAACCATGGTCCTAGATGGGCTCCACAGGGATAGCATGCAGCATGTCTGATAGTTGAGTGATGCCTTCTCATGTTTACCTGGCCAGTTGAGTTGTACATTGCAAAGTCAAATTTTGTTAAAATACCTCAAAATTGGTAAAATATTTTCCTTTAAATTAAACAAAAGATATAAAACTTGTCAACTCACTAAGGTGTTTTTCATCTTGTGATTGAGTCTTGTGGTTCTTGGAGATTCAGGCTGAAAAAGATGCTTGAAATGAGGTAGGTACAGAGATTGGATCTGCCATCTTTTTGTAGGTAAGCCACCAGATATTTACACAATGTCCCTTCACCTTCACAATTTTAGGGGATTCAAACTGACAACAAAGGTCATATCATCGTAGATGAATTCCAGAATACTAGCGTAAAAGGCATCTACGCAGTTGGGGATGTGTGTGGAAAAGCTCTTCTGACTCCAGGTAACGTTTCTTCTCTTGGGTAAGGGAGGCTCTGTGTGTCACATAAAACTGTCCATAAGTTCACAGTCATATCAGTTTAAGCAAAGTGAAAAGGAGGGGCGTCTTTATGTCATCGAAATGATACAACTGTATTGAAATAGATGCTGGTTGGGTACCTGACTTTTTCTGAATAATAGTCCATTTTTACTCTACAAATGCTTACCGAAAACTGAAACTGTGATATGGCTAGTACAGTCATTCTCTGAACACCAGAAGTTCGAATTTGAGTTGTGTGTGGTGACAGAGAACGGAAGTGGCTTTGGGAAGAAGTAATTTAGAGTGGAATGCTTACGTGGCAGTGTAGTTTCGATACCACCAAGACTGCTCCTCATCCCCTGAATTTCATCCCCCAGCCTACTTTCTGATTTAACTGGCACCTTTTCAAGCTCTCTGTCCTACTGTGACCAGTTAATACCACTGCATCTGCTTTTACTCTGTACCCCTCTGCGACCTCACCAACCTTTCCAGAATGACCATGGGTCTTACCTCAGAATGGAAACTTCCCCAGTTACACACCCAAAGCCTTTTATAATAGCTTGTTCAGAAGGTCTCTTCACAAAAACAAAATAACCAGCAAAGTTTCAAAAACTTTATAACATAATCTAACAGTTGACAGTTATGTCAAGGTGAAGAAGTTTCTTATGTATTGTACTCATAACTTATTTTAGAACGTTTCAAATCAATTAAATGAATAGCTGATGCTTTTACTGAACTCAGGCATTTATTTTAAAAGGTTGTTGGGAATAAAAACAGGCTAAGGAGAATAAACTTAAAAAATAAGAAGAAATAAAGTAATTTTAAAAAACTTAAAAAAACACATGAACTTAAAAATATTTAGTGTGAACTGAATGTGGTTATAAAGTACAACTGAAGATGCTTGAAACTAATAGTGTTTGCTTCATAAATATTGCCTCAAAAAGCTAGTATCCTCATTAAGTAGGTAATTACCAGATGATTAGAAACTTGTAAATGTGTCTCTTTTTTTGTCAGAATGTACAGAATTCGAGCTTTGACTGAGGTATTGACGTGTCTTTATTATATTGAATTTGATATTAATAATGAGCACTGATGTAAAACTTTGTCAGGACTAGTTAGTATGTTAGGCCACAATTCTGCTGTGTTAAAATGAGCAATAATCTGAACACTGACTTTAAAGCATCTTTGCAGTTGCCATAGCTGCTGGCCGAAAACTTGCCCATCGACTTTTTGAATGCAAAGAAAATTCCAAATTAGACTATGACAACATCCCGACGGTGGTCTTCAGCCATCCCCCTATTGGGACAGTGGGACTCACAGAAGGTAGGTATTTAAATGTTTCCTTCCCTGCACCCACAACTTTAAACTAGGTGTCTGTCCGCCGACTAAATCCATCCCAGCTGATGCTTTTTGGGTAGCAACCTTGTCACGGTTCCAACTACCGTGATGACTACCACTCTTGAGAGTGTAATTCCTCTTCTCCACACCACCCTGTTGTCTCTTTGACTTTTTAAAGCTTTTTTTATTTGAACTAATTTCAAATTTAAAGAACAGTTGCCAAAAATAGTACAGACTCCTGTTTACCCTTAAAATGTTTGCTTTACCTTGTTCTCTCTACACAGACACACACATAGACACACACACAGACACACACACACTTACTTCAGTATCTCCTGAGAAACATGCAGTTCCCTTACAGAGACACAGTGTAATTTTTTCACATGAGAACATTTATTTATTATTCTTTTGTTCCAATAATTTTTTTCTGCACAGTACATTTTCTTTTTGGCACGGTTACTGTACAAAATCTCCCCACTTCCCTTGACAAACAGTATCATATCTAAAACACACTTTGATGAACACTGACTATGGATTGAATGGAAGTGAACAAAAATAGTCTACGGCCTTTCGATAGAATTCTGACAACATACCACACAGCACTGATAATAGGAAGAACGATGTTTGGAATTACTTTTAAATTCACAATTCTTTTGGTGGTTCTCCATTGAGGGGCCATAGAGGTGACAAGGTAGTGAGGTTACCACCAAAGGAAACGTGTCTGGCATGCTCTCGATGTCCCCTCGCCACACGGATGAATGGATTACTGCAGGGTAGGGCGTTCAGTAGTGAGACTTCTCTATCAAATAACACTGACTGAAAAGGTTTAGTTTCTTCTTCCTGTGAGATGCTATTTTGTGATGGTATATTTTTTTCAGTGCTCATCAAAATATCCTATGCTGTCATTGAAGAATTTAGTTCCATGCCTTCCATGACATCTGAAGTTTCTTCCTTTTTGTTAGTATTGCTGTCACCTGCCGCATCACCAGCAAGGAGAGGCAAACTTATTTTTTTCCACTGGGTAAACCATCCATCGCAAAGTTTATTTTATTTACGTCATGGTTTACTTCTATTAAATCTTTAATCCGGGACATGGGGTATCTTCTACTGTGCTGTTCCTGTTTTCAGGAATATTTGAAAGCAGCATCTTCTTCGCATGTTCTCCTCAGGATGCTTTCATGACGTTGTTTGTCTTAGAGGCCCATCTAGGCCTGTTCTCAGCTTTGCCGACAGACTTAGGTGTCCCAAGGTTTTGAGAAAGACTTTCAGAAGAGATAGAAAGGGGCCCCATGGCCTTGCTTTTAATATTTAAAAAAAAGAAGACGTAGAACGTCCTGAGAATGGTTTATCGGGACTTTCCACTCTGGAAAACCCAGCCTCCAACACAATTTTGTCTACTTCATTTGGCATTGCCGAGGCTGCTGCCTCAGCACGTTCTTCCTGCTTAGTTCTCTCGTTGCATTTTTTATGGCAGCGAGGCGAGTTCTAGCTGCACTTCTACCATTGTCCTGTTTGGGTTTACTTACTGTACCTGAGGCAACTTTTTTCCGAAAGACCTTTTCGCTTGTATTGTAATAGTTTTGCCAGCCAGATTCCTCAAGTTTGGTCAGGTTGTAGAGTTTTTTTGTTTACTTTTGTCTGTAAACTAACTATATCCCAAAATCCATCCAGATCTGTATGGGTAGTCTCCTTTTTACCTTGTTTATGTTCACAGTCATTGGCTAGTTCTGCAGACTGTTTGAACCTTTTTTTCATAAGGAGTCTTATTTGACCAGCTGCTGTACAAATAAGATCTTTAGCGTCATCTGGAATGTCCAATTCAAGCTTCCTGTCCCACTCAAGGGCGTGTAAAATTAATTTCTCAGTTTCTGACCTGAGAGTATTTCTGAAATATGGCACATCATGCCGTGGCTGAGATAACTGATCTTCATTTATTTCAAGTGATGGAACTTGTTTTCTGGAAGGCCATTTGAATTTTTAGTAGTTTCATCTTCATTTAAGACATTTTCTTTATTCCAAATTGTTACAGAATCCAGAGGACATCATCCTTTATTTGGATCTTGATGTACTGTCTTGGCAGAATAAATTTTACATTTCTTTGTGTCAAAATTTCTTTTGTTGCTTCTTAAATCTTAACCAACTTGTTTCCAAAGGGGTTCAGGTGTAACTGAGTGTTAAGAAAACATTGGCACTTCTGGGAGTCATAGGCATAACTTGATAGGTCTTCAGACCATCTAGTGGCTGAAACAAAATCCTTAGGTGCAAAGGAATTCTTTCCTTTCATTTTTGCAATATTTGTCTTAGGTAAGTTTTCCATTTTTGATAAGACTCCATTTGGATCTACTCTATTTTTTGTACTGGTTTGTAAATGCAGATTATTTTCTTCACAATCAACATGAAAATAAATGACTTCTGACTTTTGGCAGATCTTCCCTGATTTGTTGCCTTTCTTTCTGTTCCATTATCAGTAGTAGCTCTTGTCACTGGCTTTCTTCTTGTGGTAGATGAGACTGTGTGGACCAATGCTTTCCTGCTTAAGTAGCTCATCAAGTCATTCTCACGGATGTGGGCACTGCAGGCTGTACAGCTCTTTTTTCTCTTTGTCCAACACTTTTCTTTTCAGAAGTTTGTCTTTGACCAGGTCGAGTTGCTTGAACATCATTCCAATTTATCAATTTTAGTTAACTGCATTTAGTCCTTGGCCTTTGACCTTGCCATCTGTACAAAAGATGGAACTGCCTTTTTTGGCTCAGTCAGGACTCAGTACAAGATAATATACTATATTTAGTTTTATACCTTTAACTGAGAGACATAATTCCTTAGTCTTTTG
Source organism: Lyroderma lyra (assembly GCA_004026885.1). Classification (NCBI taxonomy): domain Eukaryota; kingdom Metazoa; phylum Chordata; class Mammalia; order Chiroptera; family Megadermatidae; genus Lyroderma; species Lyroderma lyra. Next base: position 264,399 of record PVJL010000638.1, on the reverse strand, counting down.
TCTTTCATGACAGCAACATTTATTTTGTAGAATATTGCTCATTGGGGTTTTGTTTGATATTTCCCCATGATTTGATTCAGGTTATATATTTCTTGCTCTGTCTTTGATAGGTTAGTGTAATTGTTTAGTTTTATGGTAGATATTTTTTTCTCCTGTGTATTACAGATGAAGCCATTTCTAAATATGGAAAAGAAAATGTAAAGACCTATTCAACTACCTTTACCCCATTGTATCATGCAGTTACCAAAAGGAAGACAAAATGTGTGATGAAAATGGTTTGTGCTAACAAAGAAGAGAAGGTATGGGAAAAATCTAGTAAGCTAACGGGTAACTTCAGGGTGGGCAGGGGTGGTGGCATTTTGGTGGGGTGGGAGTAAGGCGACCAGGTAGCTAAGCCTTCTCTGATTGATTCAACTGGTACACTCCCCTTTTTATTTGCCTACATATATTGAGGGTCTTCGTGATATTTTATTTAGAAAGACAGTTGTACTACAAACAAAGGGAAAAGAAGTTGAAAACCACAAAAAGCTCACTGTCGTTGGCCAGTAGGCCAGGATAGATAGCATACTCAAAACTATTGGTTGAGTGTAAAGAATTTAATGTATGATAGATTTAAATTTAACCAATCAGTGAAGAAGAGGAAATTCATTCAGTAAAATGTAAAACCAAAAGTATAATTTTTTGAGGAACTACCAAACTGTTTTGCAAGATGGCTGCATTGATTTACATTCCTCTCGGTCTTCTCTGAGGATTCCAAATGCTGCACAGCCTCACCAACACTTGTTACGTCTTTTTGTATGGCCATCCTAGTGGATGTGAAGGGGAATCTTATTGTGATTTTGGTTTGAATTGGATCAGGTTTTTTGAAACATAATTTTAGAAATGGGTTTGTTTGGTGTTAGGTAAGCCTGTGGAGTTTTTACAAGTTGAATTAAATATTACAGTGGACCTTAAGCAATATGCCTTGGGAACGTGGCTCCATGAGGAACCGTGCCTTAATGGAAGATTCAGGTGTAGTTTCCAACTTCTCTTACTAAAAAGAGCATAGTCTCTGTCTGATTTGGTGGTCCTATACTCCAAGAGCCACAAGACATGGTCCCTGCCGCACAGAAATCAGCGTTACTGAGGATAAGCAGAGAATCAGAGCAAAGGAAGGACGTGGGTTGGCAACAAAACAAAGGTTGCTTTTTCTTGGCCCTGAATGTTCCTCGCTAGTCTAAGATTTCCAGATGGCGAATCAGCAGGATCCCTACTTATCTTTTTATATCAGTTATTTCTTCATACCATTTGTCATTCATTCATTTCATAAACATTACCTAATAGTCTGCTAAGGAGTGAGAACTGAGATATGGAGATGGATGATATAAAGTTTCTGCCATGACCAGAAACTCCGGTATTATAAATTCAACTTAGATCACAATGTCTAAAAATCTGACTGTGTTTAATGCATATATAATACATGATTTGGGGGTTTTTTTGTTTGTTTTAAATTGAGATATACCTTTTCTTTTAATTGTAGGAAGCACATAGCATAAAATTTGCCACCTCAGCCATTTTTAAGTGTACCATTCAGTAACATTAGATATATTCTTGATTTGTTTTTCAGCAAAATATTTTTGTAGCTAAATTTTATGTTCCCTAACTTTGTTTTGCAAAGGACTATATATCCTAAAAGTGTTTGCTGAAGGGGAACATGATAATGAATCCTTTTAAAGTAGAGAAATCTCACTGGAAAATGTGATTTCCAACAGTTGCCTCTTTACAGCCCTTCATGCAGTGGTCCAGATTGTGTGGACTGCGTGACTCCTAAGGCCCTCGTTGGGCTTGGCCATAGGGATGGGGTGAGCAGCAAAAGCAGACAGAGTCCCTTTCCTCTAGAGATTAAAGCCTTCTGTGAAAGACGGACTGTGATCATCCGATCCCCAGATGAATAAATACAACAGTGGCAGTTGTGATAGAACCATGGTAGTCAGAGATCACACGGTAGACGGTTTAACTTGGTCAGGAAGGAATGTGTGGGTATCTGAAGAATGTATGGGCTTTTTACTCTTAAAAGAGGGGTGGAAAGATTGTGCAGACAGAGGAAACAACGTGTGTAAAGGAAAGAGCGTGCTGAGTACTCAGGACAGAAGGAGCGCCAGCGAGGCCGCCAACCTGAGGGGGTTCTGAGTGAGACGGGTGGGGAGGATGTGAGGGAGGACCCCGTAGGGCCTTGTAGTCTGTCTTGCCTATTGGGGCTAGAGATGTACGTTTTCTAGAGGTGGTTAAATCTGAGATGTTTTTCGCTCTTTTTTTTCTTCAGGTGGTTGGGATCCATATGCAGGGGATTGGGTGTGATGAAATGCTGCAGGGATTTGCTGTTGCTGTAAAAATGGGAGCCACAAAAGCTGACTTTGACAACACGGTTGCCATTCACCCTACCTCTTCGGAAGAACTGGTCACACTTCGTTGAGGACTCAGAGACTCCCACAGCTGGCAGCTGGACCAGTAGACCTTTTGAAATGAACCAATAATCATTTACTTAAGCTGTTCACATTTCATGTGTTTCTTTACTGTAATTGGGATCTTCCAATATTGAATATTTTTTGTTATACAGGATTGATTTTCATTTGATTGCATCTCATAGTAATTAATACTTTAATGTTTTTTATGAACAGCTCTGTGCTAGCTGGGTGTTTTGCTTTGTTTTTGTTCCAGCCTCATCCCAAGTGTAAAGCTATATGAACTATAATTAAATTAATGTACTTGAATGAATATATATTGCTACTTTTTATGGAGGAAGATGGCAATAGCTGTTCACGTTTAAATAATACAAATGCAGAGAATCTGTTTGTTTTTCTGGGGTTTTTTTTCATATTACAAAGCTGCTTCAAGGATGTGACATTTCTCTAAACATACGACACAAGAGGCCTGCCTCTCTTATTTTATTCTTTTGTTTTAAGTGACTAAAAATTATTTGTGTTACTTTTATGAGATGAAGTACATTAAACTTGGGAGAGATTTGAGAAGGCTGGTTACATGAGTAAGGGACAGTTTAGAAGTGAGTCCTGCTTTCAGAAGGAGAGGGACTCAGATACTTCAAAAGTCCCTTCTGCTAGGAGTTCATAGTTCAATGAATCAATGAATGGTTTCAGTTTTTATATGTGTTTTTATCATTTTATTTTTTTCTGAAAACTATTTCCGAAAATTTGAAAATAAAAACAATGTTTTTCTTCTTACAAAATTTGTTGTTACGAATTTATGGGTAACAGTTCATTTTCTAAGAATATTGCTTATTGGAGGGTTCTATGCCAACAAGGAGCTATAATACCTTAAGAAGGCCTAGGCCTTATGGAGCAAAAAAGAGATTTTGCTTTTATAAATAAAGGTCAGAAGTATAAAAGAAGCACTTAGCCAATTTAATGGTTATGTTCGAAGAACAGTCTAGAAATAACTTAGGTTTTTAGCACTTTATTTCCATTAGCCCTTACCAGCTAGGTTAAGTTAGTTAAAATTTTCCCTGGCTCTCATTAGTGGCAAAGTGTTACTGACTTCTTCCATTAAGCTTTTAACGAATGTCTTTCTGTTTGGCCGTGGCCAAGTTGCTGCACTGGCTTCAAGTAGGTCCAATGTCAATGAAAGAAACATACCGCATTAGTAACTAAGTTATGTGACTGTTGCTGCAAGTAAATAGGGTCTAAATACCTGGACTGGGCTGGACTGACATAACCACATCTCCCTTCTTCCCCTCCAGCCTAAAAGAGTAGGCTAAGGTTCTGGGCTCCACTGACCTGGTGGGTTTCTCACTCTGCACTGGCCCTAAACTTCGTTTAAAAAAAAAAAAAAAGGGTGAGTGGGTTGGGGTGGGCCCAGTAGTCACTTCTACTCTAACCATGTATATTTTTTTGTTTCAGGTATCCTTTGCACTGCCTGTTTTCCACAGTAAACCAACATAAAGGAAACTTTTCCAAGCACAGTCTTTGCTGTCATCCGTCCTCCAATCGGTCTAGCGTGAGGTGATCTGGCTTAACAGCCTCCATTACAAAGAGCACTGGGGAGAGTAAAGACCTACACATTGTACAATATATGGCACATTGTAGGTGCTCAGTATTTACTGAAGGAAATACATGGTACTTGTACTCAAGTAATCACAGAGTCGAGAATAAAACAAAATCCTACACAAATAACTGCAGTTCCAAGCAACATGTTAAACACAGGGTAACCATATGATTTATTGACTAAAGTGGGACACTTTGGAAAGTGAAAAAGCGACACAATTAATTGGGACACAAGGCATGTACTGCTACAGGAAAAATAGCACAGTGGCACCCTAGTTATTAGAGAGGTGGAATTAAACAAGTTCAGTTTAGGCAAAAAGTGTCATTTTGTTGGGAAAACTGAAGAAGGCTTTGAGAAAGAAAGAGGTTATGTACGATTTGGAATTGAGGATTGTGAGGAAGAAGGTCAGGCATGCGAAAGGTACAGTGAGGCAGAGTTGGGCTAAGTATACATGGGAAATGATAGAGTTCATTTCGTACTGTTGGAGCATAAGTGCGTGTTCGTTTTGTGTGGAATGTTCTTCCCCACTTGTTCACAAGATGATCCAGTTATGTATTGCTGCATAACAAACTACTTGAAAACTTAGTGGCTTAGACAGTAACCACTGTCTTACATTTCACGATATGTGGGTCAGAAATTCAAGCAAGACTAAGCTTGCGAGGTATTGGTATTGACAAAGATAATTTGGGGTTATTCAGCTGACAGATGGACTAGTCTAGAAAGTCTAAAACAGAGTCATTCGTATGTCTGGTACTTAGGCAAGCATGACTGGAAGGCTGGCTTCAGCTGGGGCTGTCAATCAGTGTACCTACATAGGACCTTTCCAGCATTGTAATCTCAGGATAATGGATTTACCCAGAGATTGTTTCAGGATTTCCAGGCAGATGCTGCAAGCCTTATGACCTAACTTCGGAACATTACTTTTGCCATATTCTATTGGTTAAGCAAATCATTAAGGCCATCCAGATTTTTTTTTTGCCCCTTTATTTATTAACAATTGCAGCCTCAGTCTCCTGACCTGTCCTGGGGCTATGTTTGATTCCATAGACAGTTAAAATTTTTGTCTTTCACATCAACACACTTCTCACTCTCATGGTACATCCCATAATCTCATCCTATTGAATATATGGTGATGGAAGAATAATTGACTTTGGATGGTAAACATACAATGCAGGATATAGATGATGTATTATAGAACATTGCACTTGAAACCTATATAATTTTACCAACCAATGTCACCCAATAAATTTAATTAAAAACATATGAACTCAGTTTTAAAAATTATTTTTAAGTGTAACTTTTGTTCTTAAAGGGCAAAGCTAGTTAGCTAATAATATTAGTAAGGCCATCCAGATTTAAGCAGAAGTTAATAGACTTCACCTCTCAGTAGGAGGAGTGTTAAAGAATTTGTGGCCACCATCTTTAATCACACATACCTAGAAATCTACTCATTTTACAAGTCTTGACTAAAACCACCTGTGTGAAGACTAATAGCTTTATTTATGTGTTTTTATAACAAATGTCAAATAGTAGACCTACATTACATGTTCACCTTATGTATATCATTTTACATTTAATGTCAATCTTTCTATATTCTCTATGTTGAATTTCATAGTATCATTCCTTATATGTCATGCAGCAACTGACTGCAAGAGAGCAAAAATGTGTTACTGTGATTTTTCACACTAATACCTATATTCTTTACATTTTTGAAAAATGAGTAGGCAGGATTTTTCACACTAATATCTATATCCTTTATATTTTTGAAAAATGATTAGGCAGGTCTTCAACAAACTTCCCTTTCTATGAATCTGACTTATGTATAGATGAAGAGCTATTGGAAATAGATATAGAAGATGGTTTCCATTGTGCTCTCTTCTGAGAAATACTCTTTTATTGCCATTGCCTTTGATACAATAATTTAGCATGGTAATTCTTCAGTAAAGATCAGTCAACGTCTTAAAGGTAAGAATGATTCTATATAGTCATTTCTGTTTTTTTTTTAAATGTAGTATTTTAAGTGTTATGTGTTAGGGGGCATTGTTAAAAGGTAAAAAGTGTTGGAAGGGTAGGTCTGGAGTTATATCTAGTTTTTTTGTTTTGTTTTGTTTTGTTTTGTTTTGTTTTGGTATGTGGGTAGTTCCCTGGCTGGGAATCGAACCCAGGCCGTAGTGCTGACAGCACCAGCGCCAAAGCCTTAAGCCACTACACCACCAGGGAACTCCCTATATCTAGTTTTTACATAAATTTTTATGGCAACAATTCCCCTCTCAAGTATTTTCTTTGTAAGTTATAGTAGCAGACATTTGTCTTTTTGGCGGTTTAGCATCCAGACTTTCTAAGTTTGGGGAATCGAGCTTTGGCAAGAGACAAAGCCCAGAACCTGAAAATATCAGATGCATGCTTTCCCAGGCTCCTTTGAAGCTAGGGAGAAGGCACATGACATAGGCTTAGCCAATCACATGCACACATTCCTGACTACTGAGAAAGAGGGATGAGAGAATCTCTTCTAGTGGTTATGAAACAATATCAAGGGTCAGCCTGGCAGTGGTACCAGTACCTGCCATGTCGGTTTCTAGCTATGGTGACTAGAACCCATAGCAGTGATGGTAACCTCACTGGCCTATTTCTGTGTCATGATTTTGGCCATCCTGGCTCTAGCTGCCTAGGCTCCTAACCTGGATCATCAGCTCTCCCAAGATACTGTGAGCTACCCTATATAGGTTACATTCATTCTACTTAAATTAGCCCACATCAGTTTCCAGTGTTTAAAAACTGAGGCTGATAAGTTTTATTTTTCTAAAACAAATCTTGAATTATAAGCAAGCTTATAAATTTATTATAGCACTTGTTGCATTGCCATTAAGTATTTGTCCATGTAGTTGTTCCTTTGCTTCTTTCAAACACAGGGAGCATGCTCTACACATCTTTGTACAGTGGTCTCCCCTTATCTGCAGGGGATGTGTTCCAAGACCCCACTGGATACCTGGAACTGGATAATACCAAACCCTATATACTATGCTTTTTCTTACACAAACTATGATAAAGTTTAATTTACAAATTAGACACAATAAGAGATTAATAATAACAATAATAAAATGGAACAATTATAACAATATACTGTAATAAGTTATGAGAATATTGTCACTCAGAATCTTATACTGTACTCACACTTTGTATGATGATGTGAGATCATAAAAAGTCTTATTAAGTCTAAACCTTCACCTTTCCACTTAAAGCATGTATGGCTTCTCTTTGGCATGTCCGAGTTGCCAGCATCACTACTTTGGTGCTTTGGGGCCATTATTAAGTAAAATAAGGTGACTTGAACACAGGCACTGTGATACGGCAACAGTCAATCTGATATGGCTACTAAGTGACTAAACAGCAGGGAGCATAAATAAATAATGAGGGTACACTGGACAAAAGGATGATTCAGGCAGCGGAACTGTGAGAGATTTCATCATTCTACTCGGAATGGCTTGCAATTTAAAACTTAGGAATTGTTTATTTCCCAAATTTTCCTTTTAAAGTTTTTGGACCACAGTTGACTATGGGTAACTGAAACTGCAGAAAGAAAAACCAAGGATAAGTGGGGACTATTGTACTGTATAGTCACACTGCTTATTGCAGTGCCCAGTACTGTTGAATAGAATGACTGGGATTAGTGTAAGATGACACTAGAAAATTTGATAATGCTGTTACAGAGTTTCTGTTTGGGGTGATGAAAAATTTTGGAAATAGTGATGATGGTTGCATAATATGAATCTAATTAATGCCACCAAGTTGTACACTTTAAAATGGTAAACTTTATGTTAGTATAGGGATTTTACCACAATTAAATAAAATGGTAAAAAAAAAAATCCAGTGTATTGGAATTAATTCTGTGGTTATAGTGAGTTGTGTTTTTTGGGTGGGAGGGTTTGGATTGGTCAAGACAGAAGAATGTTTTCTAAAATAGACAAATTATATTTCCCTGAAGAAGCCACAGCTTTTTCTGCCACAAAGTATGCAGGGTATTATAAGCATTCATGAAATGAAAGAATTGCTAGTTTATTAGTAGCTTGATTCATTCTTCACATAATTTGACACTAGCCACACCCTTGCGACCTGAAATAACTGAGGATGCCAATATGTAGGTGGTTTTAATGGTGATAAATGTTTATGTAAGCATCAGTGGTGGAGTCTGTGTATATTACATGAATAGCCATTTCCCTATAAATAGTTGTGTCCCACACCTCACAGTGGGATATTTTTCCTCTGCCTTCCCTAAGCTCTGGCTAGAGGCTGCCTCAGAATCAACTCCAATGATTTCTATATTGTGTGACAAGGAGAAGAAGGCAGAATAAAAGTCTATCTGTTTAACCCCAAGTCTTAAATTCTCTATAATTTGGGCTGATACAGAAGAGTAGACTTTTCATTAACCAGGACTCAAGCAACCGGCATTCTCAAGCAACTGGCAAAAGGGAAGAAATAATACTACATTTATCCAGCATGGATGCCGGTTAACTGAGAGTCTACTGTATTTGGGAATGGTTAAGTTGGTCATTGTAGTCAGTGTTACTAGCAGACAATTCCTTTTTTAGTTCGTTTGTACTGTGTCCACATTAAAGTACTTCTGACACAAAAATGGCCTAATTACAGGCTCTATAGGGAGCCCATTTTTGTCTTCACTTGAGGAATATCTTTGAAGTACAGGATATCACCCAAAAGTGTTTTGAATGAATGCAGTCATTGCTTTCAATGTTATGACCGAGTCATAGGCAACAGGCAGTATAAACAGGAGTGATGTCATTGGTTGACAACATCCATCATTTATACATTTCATTGGTTTCAAATTGGGCAACAATACTAACAACACCTAATGTTTGGGTAAAGGGGGGCAGTTGAGATTTAGGAGTTTGGGTTATAAATAACATTCTAATATTGATATTATAAGGCTTAACTGTTTCCAATATCTGTTCCAACTGCCTGAGATAAGACATTGAAATACAGGAATTGTAAGCATTTTAAAATAATTAAACAAGGAGGCCATTAGACTGGGATGGCTGTAATGCCTTGATAGCCTACATAAGCAAACTAACACCTAAGCCAGAGTCAATGCACTTGAATCTGAGAAAATGAAACTTAAGGACTACTAATCACAACCTACCAATCAGCCTTTCCCAAATATGGCAATCACTTAACTATAACCAAAAACATTTGCTTTTTAAAAATTTGATTCCTAGTCTTCTCTATAAAAACATTTCCCTAAGCTCCTGTCAGTGGAGCACTCCTAAGCATTTTCAGTTTGGGGCTGCCTCATTTCAATGGATGTTTACACAAACTCTTCAAAAATTTAGCAGACCTCAGTTGTTGTTTTTTTTAATTTATTATTTTGGTTGGTTCCCTGAGCAGGGATCGGGCCCAGGCCACGGCAGTGAGAGCACCAAAGCCTAGCCACTATACCACTAGGGAACCCCACCTCGGTTTATTTTTTAACAGTTCATTGAGTGCTTTCCCTGTGGTAGGTCTAGTTCTGTAAAAGCATGACTCTGTTAAGCTCCTAATTCTCACATGACTAGATAATGAGCACTTGCCAACATTTTATTTCACACAAGTGGGAATAAACGAAGACCACTTGATTGAAAACAGACTACAGAGCTATAGCAAGGGAGTCAGCCACTATCACTTATATTGGGCAGAGACTCAAAGGCTATCAGAAAAATGGGAAGTTTTACAGGCATACCTTTGAGATATTGAAGTTAGGTTCCAGGCCAACATAATAATGTGAGTAGAACAATGAAGTGAGTTGTAATATTTTTGCTGGTGGAGGGTCTTGCCTTTAATGTGTAAAAAACGTAACACCTGTGAAGTACAATAAAGCAAATCACAATAAAATACGGTATGCCTGTATAGTGAGGAAGAAAAAGAGATGCTCCTGATATACTCTGATTAAAGGCTGGCAGGGTAAGCTGGAAGTGAAGAAACTAGAAGCAGGGCATCTAGGTGATTGGTTAGGTGAGTATGTTTGGTTTTCTCTGGTTGATCTTGGTGTGCGTATATGTGTGTATGTGTGTGTCTGTGTTTGGAGTGTTGTCATTGCCAAGGTTTCCAGGCAGGGCAGATTTCGGCGGTGGTACACCCAATTGAAAAAACACACGCGGAGCCGACATGGGGGACCATAAACACACCAGCAAGTAAGCAAGCTACTTTATTGCACACCTGGGACTATATATACGTATTCAAACAAAAGTGGCATCGTGCCGCATCTGCCCAGTAGCAATTGTTTAGGTTTTTATGGTTACATAAGGCGGTACATGTGCAGTAACTGTCAGCCCCAGGAATTCCTCAACCCCAGATATGGACTGATTATACCAAGGTCAAGCCTGGGCGGTGGGCCTGACTTTAACCCTTTACAGTGGGCTTAGCTTTAACCTTCTGGGGACTGACAAGTGTGTATATCTGTATTGGGCTGTGTCTGTGTGTCTAAAATAGGGAAGTTGGCAGCCATTGAGCAAATCCTGACTATTCTGAGCTAATTGCTGCAAAAGTGGCTTAGTTTCTTATGTGGACCAGAGTTTTTATTCATTTATTTATTTAATCATTTATGGTCTAGCCATTTGTATATTAAGCCTCTCATTCATTGGTAAGGTAATCAGAAGAATGATAGAAGTGCTTCCACAAGGATATGAGAAACTAGAATTTATATAATCACTTGGTAAAGGAACGATGAAATAAAAATTAATAAATTGCTACAACACTGGCTCATGTTTCTCAGCACAATGCAATTTTAACCTTTGGGATTAATTTTTGTACTTGATAATCTGCTCCTTCTCTTCATTATACCTCATTAGTTTTTTTATCAGTTAATATCTGATTTTACTGGGTTGTAAAACCTCTCTGCCCTACTAAATTGTTACTCAAAAGGTACATTTCCCAAGGGTATCAGATGAACATCAAGTGGGTTTATTACAAAATTCTCTAGAATGAAACCAACTTTAAAAAGTCACACAATCATTCTCTTTTGGTTTTATTTCCAAGTTTTGAATAAAAATGTCACCTCATTTAATCTTCGTTAACAGACTAATGTAGGTAACCCATTATGGTAGTACAATTATTCCTTGATGAGAAAACCAACACAGGTTAAGTAACTTGAGTAACCAGTACTAAGTAATTAGAGGAGAGGTACAGAATAGTTGACCACTAGTTATCCTGCCACTTTAGATTGTAAGAGTGAGGAAGGCACATCGCAGAAATCTGACACTTCAATACATACATTGCAGGCTGTGGGCAAGGCCAATTATCTTTCTCCTTGTTTTATTTCTACCCTGTTATGTTGCTTCAGAATTTGAATTGTTTTCTAGGAGGGTTCACAGGTGTGGTGGGAAGGGTCCGCACACGTGGTCGTTTGGAGTTTAGAAACTGAGCTGTGCATCAGGATTGGCCTTTGCTAGTTGTGCTGTTTTGAGCTTCGCTGGGCCTCATTTTTTTTTTTTTTTTTAAGTGTTAGATACATTTTATGTTTTTTTGTTTGTACTATGTATTTTAAATAAGGTAAGATTTTATAATCACAGGACATTTGAATTCAGACTAGACACCTTTCAAATGCTTACTAGCCAAATGTAGCTAGTAGTAAACCTATTGGCTATATAATGCTGGCTTTAGGATTTTTAATTTGACTGTTTTAGGAATTTATAGTTTCCACTTTGTAAGAGTTGAAAAATACCTGGAATGATTGTATTTAGCTTCTAACTCTGACTAAACCACTAATGTGTTTATATTATTAAAGTTATAATTAAATGCTATATTAATTTCTTCATTGAATGGTTATTTGCTATAAGGTGCTTTGGACCTATAATATATAATCTTATTATTCTTAGGAAATATATGGGAAAATAATTTGCCTCACTATGCAAAATGAGTTTAGAATTGAAGTTCAGAGCAACACTGTGAAAAATTGAAGTATATAGCATCTAAAAAAAGACAAGTTAGGATATGGAAGTGTGAAGACAAAGTAATGAAAGCAGAAAGGAAGAGTGGGCCTCACAGGTAATAGAGCTGGAACAATGTTCTTTGAAGTTTAAATGCTAGTAATTGGCATGTGATGTAAAGTCACAAAACAATATACCTGGTAGAAAATAACTTGAAAAATAGCGTCGCTACTTGGGTTAACAGATTCCAGGACATGTTGGAAGAGGATCTGGTAGCTTTAAATTTCTACAAAGGAAAGATTTCCGTCTTAGCGACTGCTAACGCCTCCCACCTGAGTCCCATTTTTCGCTCCGCCCCCCGCCATCCTCCCGTTGTCATGGAGATCCAGAACGCCCCACCTGGCTGATTTTCCTCCCGCGGTAGCCTCAGCCGGGCACGAGACGACGCACGCGCGCTCTCGGCTGTGGAGGCGCCGCAGTGGCTGCCGGGACTGAGCTCTTAGCAGCCTGATCAGGAAGTGGCGGGCGGGTCTCCAGGTCGGGTCGTCGCTGCCTGCTGCCACCGCCAGTGCGGAGACTCGGACTTGTCGGGGGGTCAGCGCTGAGCGTGTATGTGGGCAGGTAGGGGCGCTGACTAGGAGCAGAAGGCGGCGGCCGCGCAGCCGTGGACAGCTGGTCGCGGCGGAGGAGCCGGGAGGCGGCGGCGGGTCGCGTGGGGCTGGCCCACCTCGCCCAGGTAAGGGCTGCGGTCAGCGGGTGAGGGATATTGAGCTCCGGCCTGTTCTTCTGGGGTGGGGGGGCGCCTCCTCCCGAGGGGCGAGCGTGTCTTCCACCCTTCGGGAGGCTGAGGCTGCCCTTTTGTACGCGCAACAAACACAGTAACAACTTCTTGGCAGCATTGTCTTTTAGGCCGGAGGTTTATTCAGCTAAGTTTTGGGGTGTAAAGGGGAACTAGCTGATGTGTGTCTTCGTAGCCCCCAGATTTACATTAGCAGTAGCCCAGCGAACCGTGTGTATGGAGTTTGGAGAACCACGATGTCCAACCAACTAAAAGGCTGTGATTTAGAGGCTTCTTCACAGACTATTTTTTTAAGCTGCGTTTTGGAGACATAGTTTGTAATGATCCCAGAACTTTAGTTATAATAGTTTTCTGTAAAATCTAAAGACGTTTTCCAGAACAAAACGCTGTGGTACATTTTTCTCCCACCTTTACATTTCTGTCATTTAAGACGTTATCGTTCTCTTCTCTCACCTTATCAGCTATGTGCCAGTGGCACCTCTGAGACTTAGGGAAGGATGCAAAAGAGAGGAAAGTAGAAAGGTTGAAGAAGTAGAATAACACAGTGGAGTCAAAAGATTGTGACTTAATTTTGGCTTCTCAATGTCCATCCGTGACACGTGGACCCATGAAGTCCCTGAGTGGTGGTGCTGGTGTATTTTTTAATGTAAAATGGGCAGGGTGATGTATCCCGTTTTCCATGTAAACCAGTGCGTGCAAAATTACAAATACTGAGTAGCCTTCTGACAAACAGAAGGGAAAGTTAGGCAGAGCATGCGATGGTAAAAGACTGAGAAATTAAACCTGGTGTGTCCAGCCTGCAGCCCAGGACAACTTTGAATGCGGCCCAACACAAATGCTTAAAACACGAGATTTTTTGCGACCTTTTTGTTAATTCATCACCTGTCCTTGGTATTAGAGTTTTTGATGTGTAGCCCAGAGAAGCCAAAAGGTTGGACACTGCTGCATTAAGCCTTTGACCCTGGGTGCCATTAAACATGACTTATACCTTACCTTGGTTTTAGACACCTTTACCGGCGTTTCAGATGTGGAGTAAGAAGTAAAGACTTGTAAACCAAAGCACCTGGACCCAAATACCCTGCTCCTTACCACACCTGAAATGCTGGTTAAGGCCTCCAAACTTTGAAAGATTCTGGAAAATAAATCCTTGCCTTCAAGCAGCTTACCTTTGAGACCATGAAAGCATTGAACACCTTGCTTTAGAAGCAATGCAAAAATAAAATGTGACCTAGAGTGTTTTAGAGTCAGGATATTTGGGTCCTGGTCCAATTACTTCTGGCTGTGTGGCCTTAACCATACATCTTCACTTAAGATTTCACATATTAAAATAGGAATAAAACAGATACCTATTATTTACTAGACTTGTGAGGATCAAATGGTGTAAGCATTTAGGTCTTTGTAAACTTTAAGCCTTTGTAAACTTTAAGCCTATGTAAACTTAAAGTCTATGTTAAAGTCATGATTAAAAATCCTGAGTTAATTACATACCTTGTTTTTACAAGGTGAAATAAACAGGTGTTTCCTGTTTTGGGCATGTTGCCTCTACCTTATTACTTGTGAATTCTCCTTTCTTGTTCTATACTTTACCTCCCAGCTGTCTCCTATCTTCCACACCCCATTTTAATCATTTTTGTTATTTCTTCTCAGATCCAACAGAGTAGTAATACTGAAATAAAATTTGTATAGCTTTCCTATTTAAAAAATTGCTTTGATTTTATTCTTACAATTGGGCTAGATGTAGACAACCTTGGTAGCATCTTCATTTTCTTTCTTTTTTTTTTTTTTTTTTTTGCTTTTTGGTATGTGGGCAGCTCCCTGACTGGGAATCGAACCCAGGCCGCAGCACTGACGGCGCCAGCACCGAAGTCTTAAGCCACTACACCATCAGGGAACTCCCTTCATTTTCTTATGATAGAATTGGTTTGAGAGAGGGCTGGTGGATCACCCAGGGTCCTGTTCTGTTAGAGATTAGAACTAGGGGAGAGTCTTTGAATGAGGTTGAGTACCAGTGACTCTTCCTTACTTAATTGAAGTTTACTCTGATTATTTCCTATCAGTGCTTATGTACTTTGCCATGTACAGTGCCCACTTTTTTTGCCCAAATTTGTGAGGGAGAAATAAGGATGTGCATTATACCTGGGTAGTACTAAACGTGCATCTATATAAATGTTTTAATTGTTTTATGTTTATGAATTAAAAGTGTAAATCTAGAAATTAATAATGATATCCATATGCAAAATAATACCTTGGAATACAATAATCAGTTTTGTGAACTTCCAATGATGAACTTGTAGTGAAATCATTTTCAGCTAACAATTCAACGAAATGAAACTAAACGTAATGTATTGTTGTCCACAGAGTAAGTGACTCTGACTTTATAATTTGGTGATGCTGACTTTATTACCATAGGCTGAGCACTACGACATTCCTCTTCATGCACTTTAGATGGGAGCTAAATTTGAATTAAAAAATTAAAATGAGAGAGTTTTTTCCCTGAAAGTTTGGGGCAAAAACGTGGGTGCACATTACACACTGCAAAATACGGTATATTTTTAACTTTTAACATGTTAAATGACATTTTTGTTCATTATTTTAAAGCAAGGTGCTTAATGCTTTCATGTTCTCAAATATCAGGTGCTCGAAGGCAAGGATTAATCTTGTAGAACCTTTCAAAGCTTGGAGTACAGTGCCTCACAAATAAGACATTTAATAAAGACTTGTGAAACCATTAACAGTGAGGCCAGAGCAATTTAAAGATGTTTTTCCGGTCATTATTTTTTTAACAAATATTGAACTACCCTGTGCTTGAACATTTTCCAAGCGTAAGGTAGTCTTTTTCCTCTGGGACCGTCCTTCCCAACTTAGGAACGCTAGTCTTAACAGTGCACAAATCATTTTCATTGTCAGCCTCTGCACTCCTAGACTCTCCATGGGATTCTATAGGGAGTGTTCAGTCAAGGGAGGAATGTTTTAAAATACAGGGTCTGGCAGAAGTAATGCCTGGACTTGAGTTAAGATTTTATTATAAAATCATAACCATACATGCTTATGGTTATACAGATAACACCCCTTTTTTAAAGCTGGTAATCTATATCAACTCTTCTATTATAAAATCATAAAAGCATGTGTGCTTATGATTTTGTAATAAAATCACAACTCCTGCCAGATCCTGTCCTTGCTGAATGATCTGTGGCTTCCTTGTTGTATTGAAGTTGCATACAGTTGTAGAGTTTTAGAACTGGGAAAAATTCCAGAGAGTTTTAGTCCCACCTCCCTCCAAATCAGGGATTTTCTGTAGGCATTTCTACCAAATATTAACTCAGCCTCTTCATCAGTTTTAAAATAAATCTTTTCATTTATAAGCAATTCTGATGGGTATTCCCCCCCCCCCCACACCTGAATCTACCTCCTAATTTCTGCCTAGGAGTGCTAATTTCTGCCCAGGAGTCCTGATGTTTCTAGAGCAGCATTGTCGAATAGAGATAGTGTGTGAGCTGCAAATGTGAGCCACATGTGTAATTTAAAATTTTCTAATAGCCATAGTTTAAAAAAATAAGGCAAAATTAATTTTAATTTTATTGACTCCAGTATATCCAAAATATTATCACATCAACATGTAATCAATCTAAAATAATAATTTAAAAAATTCTTTTCTGTACTAAGACTTTTAAATCTGTTTTGCACTTAAGAGTATATAACTCAACTCTAGCCCCATTTCAGGTTCTCAGTAGGCACTTGTGACCATGGTTACCATATTGGACAATGCAGTTCTAGAGCTTTAGAGAAGAATTCTGTTTATCTCTATTGGTGCCTACCACAGTGCTTGGCACATACTAGGCACTAATTAATTAAAGTTTGTTTTTTTGTTTGTTTTTTGTTTGTTTTTGAGTAAGTGAATAAATACAAATGCTAGAGACCTGGTAATGAAAGGTAATTTTGTTTGGAAAGTAACTTGTTGAGACCTATGGATTTGGCATATAGATTTTTAGTGACTGGAATCTGTATTAAAGACACTTATTTTTATCTTTGCAGCATTATGGATCCAAGCCTGTTGAGAGAACGAGAGTTGTTCAAAAAACGAGCTCTTTCAACTCCTGTAGTAGAAAAACGTTCAGTATCTTCTGAGTCATCAGCATCATCATCGAAGAAGAAGAAAGCAAAGCTAGAACATGGAGGATCATCAGCCTCTAAGCAAAATTCTGGTTAGTAAAATTGACTGTTCAGGACTGTTTAGTTTTTATTTTTCAGGCAAGTTCATTTTTCGGTTCAACATTCACCTTGATAGGCACTTTGTGAAGTATAAGGGATTGGAATGATAGAATTTTTTGCTTTTAAGGTATTAATAGTCTTGTGTTATAGTTAGAATTTAGGTCAAAGTTTAATTTACATAACCATGCAGTTTTAGGTGTGTAAGTTAAACGATTTTTAGTAAATTTCCAAAGTTGTACAATTCAATTTGAACATTTCCATCACTTCCAAAAGATCCTTTGTACCCATTTGTATCCTTGTTCCTACCCCAACCCCAGATTACCGCTAATCTACTTTGTCTCTCTATTTGCCTTTTCTGAACGTTTACTATAAATGAGGTTGTACGTTATGTGTTCTTTTACTTAGCATCTATTAAGATGATCATGTTGCTCTTGTTCTTTATTCTATTGATATGATACATTACAGTAATTGATTTTCAGCTGTTAAACCAACCTTGCATTCTTGGAATAAATCTTACTTAGTCGTGATGTATAATTCTTTTTATTTGTTGTGGATTCAGTTTGCTCATATTTTGTACAGGATCCATCTGTGTTTTAGCATGTATCAGTAGTACTTCATTCCATTTTATCGCTGAAGAGTATTCTGTTGTATGGATATACCACAGTTTATCAGTTAATAGACATTTGCATTCCTTCCACTTTTTGGCTGTTATGAGTAGTGTTGCTCTAAACATTCGTGTCAGGTCTTGGTGTGGACATGTTTTCTTTTTTTCCCTCTTGGATAGAGACCTAAGAGTGAAATTTCTGCATCGTGTTGTAAATATACGCTTAATTTTTTAAGCTACAAAAATGGCTGTGACATTTTACAATCTCACCATCAGTGCATGAGGATTTCATTTTTTCTTATTCTTGTCAAGACTTATTATTCCTTGTCTATCTAATAATAGCTATTCTTGTGAATGTGAAGTGATACCGTTGTAGTTTTAATAGCAGTTACCCTAGGACTAAAGATGTTGGATATCATTTCATGACCATTTGACCATTTATGTCTCGTCTTTGGTGAAATGTCTATTCAGTTTTCTTGCCCAATTTAAAAATTGGCCTGTTTTCTTGTAAGAATTCTTTATATATTCTGGATACAGTTTCTTGATCCAGGATCATTTATGCTCTTGGTGTCATAGCTAAGAAATCTTTGACTAACTCAAGGTCATGAAAATTTGCTAAGACAGCGGTTCGCAACCTGTGGGTTGCGATCCCTTTAGGGGTTGAACGACCCTTTCACAGGGGTTGCCTAAGACCATCGGAAAACACATATCAGATATTTACATTACAATGCATAACAGTAGCAACATTACAGTTATGAAGTAGCAACAAAAATAATTTTATGGGGGTCACCACAACATGAGGAACTGGCATTAGGAAGGTTGATAACCACTGCTCTAAGAGATTTATTGTTTTAGCACTTATATTAGGCCTGTGGTATTTCAGTTGATTCTTTTTGTGTATGGTTTAACGTAAAGGTCTAAATTCATCTTTTTTGCATGTGGTTATTCAGTTTTCCCTGCACCATTTCTTGCAAAGACTCTCTTCCCCATTAACTTACATTGATTGGCATCCTTATTGAATATCATTTGACAATAAATGAAAGTTTATTTCTGATACCTCAGTTTGGTTCTGTTGATTCATGTTTATCCTTGTGACAGCACCACACTCCCTTGATTACTGTAGCATTGTAGTTAATTTTTGAAATTGGAAATATAAGTCCTTCGATTTGGTTCTTTTTCATGATTGTTTTGGTTTTTCTTGGATTCTTTGTGTTGCCATATAAATTTTAGGATCAGCTCAATTCAAATCTGTAAAAAAGCCAGCTGTGATTGTGATAAGGATTTCATTGAATCTATAAATCAATTTGAGAGGATTTGTTTTCTTAACAGTATTAAGTCTTCCAGTCAATAAACATGGATATCTTTCCATTTATTTAGATTTTTAATGTATAAATCTTAGGTTTATTTTGTTCAATTCCCAAGTGGTAATATTTTTGAGTAATTATGAATGAAGTTGTTTTCTTAATTGTTCATTGTTAGTATATTGGTATAGAATAGATTTTTTATACATTGGTTTTACTATTCTGCAACCTTGCTGAACTCATTTGTTATTTCTAGTTTTTTTGTGTGGATTCCTTAGGATTTTCTACATAACAATATTATGTCATCTGTGAGTAAGAACAGTTTTACTTTGTCTTTTCCATTATAATGGCTTTTATTTTCTTGCCTGAACTGGCTAGTATAATGTTGAATAGAAGTAGTGAGAGTAGACATCTTTGCCTTGTTTCTGATCTTAGGAGGAAAACATTCAGTTTTTCACTATTATGTGTGATGTTAGCTAATCTTTTTATCAGAGTAGACCTATCATTCTTATTAGTACATGTGTTGGGATTGTTTATCTCTCAATCCAATAAAATTTATATCGAATTACATTAAATTTATAGGAAAAAATCTTAAAAACTGTTTTAAACATTAGCACTGACCCACTCAGTCTTAGACCTGGTCTCTTTGATCTGCTTAA
Organism: Lyroderma lyra; assembly: GCA_004026885.1. Classification (NCBI taxonomy): domain Eukaryota; kingdom Metazoa; phylum Chordata; class Mammalia; order Chiroptera; family Megadermatidae; genus Lyroderma; species Lyroderma lyra. Next base: position 244,876 of record PVJL010000638.1, on the reverse strand, counting down.
GAATACCTTTGCTCCAAAATCTCACTTAAAACAGCGGAAGTGTGTTTCTCTTTCATACTACGTATTTGTCATGTGTTGCCAGAGGTTTTAGCTCATTATAGTCACTCAGGGACCCCGGCTAATCGATAGCTGATATTTTAAAGTTTGGTTTCAATGCTAGAGGGAAAGAGAACTCTGGAAGATCTTGCCTTGCAGTGAAATGCTCTGGTCTGAAGGTGACACACATCCCTTCTTTCACAACTCATTGGCTAATCTAATAACAGGGCCGTACCCAGCCATCAGGGGTTCCATTCCTCAGAAAGAGGAGAGTTGCATATATTGGGTGTAAATATTAAAGACTGCCACATGACCTTAGTTCAGATTGCTATCATTGGCTTACCCGGTTAGCTGCTTACCAGGTTTAGTTTCTTTGCAGTCCATTCTTGGAAGGCAGCTATGCTCACCACTATACCACCAACACCACCGCGGTCCATTCTTTGTACACCAGTCAGTGCTTTTTCTATTCATAAATCTGATGATGTCACTGCTTAAGACTGAACATCAATGCTTTTCAGATAAAGTCCATCTTTTCTTGCAGCTTATATGCCCTACCTGATACAGTCTCCACTTACCTTTTATGCCCATATTCACTGTTCCCCTTGTATTCTCTCCTAGTGATGCTGACTTCTGGCTCCTCTAACATGTCTTACTCTCTGTTTTGCCACTTGGCCTTTGCTCATATTATTTCCTCTCCCTGAAACATTCTTTATCTTGCCTGCTTCCCTCTTTCTTTTGGCTAACCCCTATTCTTCTAGGTTTTAGCTTGAAAGTCATATTACTTCCACTTTCCAATATGAATTCTGTGCTTAGCCTTTGAATTCTCATAGCACTCACTGTTTCTCACAAAGTTACTGAGTATCATTATAATAACTTGATTACTCATTTGCCACCTATCCCGCACACATAGAAGTTCTCAATACATATTTATTGAATGGCTAAAGAAATTACAGGGTAAGGTAGGGAAAAATTGACAGTGTGCATTATTAAAAAAGCCTAGTTATTAAAGTACCTATATGCTTTCCATCTATGACAAAGGCCCCAAAGTTTACCATTTATGAAAATGTGGTATTAATAGTGCTGAGAATAGCTTCTGGTTACCAAAGTATTTTGTATACCTAATTTCACAAGTCCTTTGAAGTTGGTTACTTTACTTGTGTGTGTTTGTAATGTTAGAAAAAAATATAAAAAATAAAATACTTTGTGGGAAAGCTATTGCATATTGACAGGGTTCTCCAAATTGAAAATGACGTATTTATTTTTAACTTTACATATCAGGTATTTTCTGTTTTGACATAATTTTCAGTAGCTTCTTAATAATCTGTTCAGTTAATGTACCACATTTAGTTAAAGGCAGTTATTTATAAATTTTTTGTTATTTTTAGTAATACAGTTGTAAACATCTTTGTATCTGGAGCTGTTTTCTTTTTAACTAATTTCTTGATAAATTTTCAGGAGCAGCATTTCTGGCCTTAGGGCAGTTGTAGTGCAGTAGTTAGAGCATGGTTTGGTTTGCTCATGGGTGGTAGCAAAATGGTTTTAGGATTATAAAATATATTTGTATAGCCCTTGAAGTTGAAGAAACAAAACTGCCATATTTCTTAACAGGTGTTGAGTAGTCCTGTCTTTTGACTTTTTTTTTCTTCAGTCTTTTCTACAATTCTACATTTTTAGCTCTTGACAGTGAGAAACAAAAGGAAAGCACAAACTCAAATGCGATTTAGGGGATGGATTAGTAAGGTCTAGTTTGGAAATAGCCTGGCCCTTTTTAGACCACATATTTCTACAGTTAGTCCATTTTATGAAATTTTTATGTAAGCATACTTGTGACCTTTCTGAGTATTTGGACACTTTTTTCACACTAATCCTACATAAAACTTCATTCTTTAAAAATGTTTAAGTTGTCTTCAATAAACTATAAAATAATTGCTTTTTTTTTTTTTTTTTGGTGGTGGTGGTTCCCTGGCTGGGAATCAAACCCAGGCTGCAGTGCTGAGAGTGCTGAAGCCTAGCCACTACACCACCAGCGAACCAAAATAATTGCTTTTTAGTAAGTAGGGACTTTGTATCTAGATAAGCATTTTAAATAGCAGTTTTATTATTAAAGCACATGTAGCATAGTACTCTATTTTTATAGGTCATGCGATTGGTTTCGGTATAAGTTATTTGGGCATCATTAGATTTGCTTATGTTTTCCAGTTTACTTTTTGCTGCTTAATATTGAATTCTAGGAACTTTTTATCCAATTTTTTTAAGTTTCATTTTAAAGACAGTAAGTTTTTCACATTTGTGAGGTTTTTACTGTGTATTTAATGAAAGGGATACATACACACAAGGTACATATTTAACTTGATTTTCTTTTCTAGTAAAAGATGTAATCATTTAAAGTTAGTTTTGTAGCAACAGTTGGCCTCAGAAAATTTTCTTTTTTTCTCAGTGATTGAAGACTGTTTTCAAAGATTTTGTTCCTCTTACTACAACTTTAGCTAGACCACTTCAATTTCACGTTTTCTGATGTTGTACATCATACTTCTAAGAGGGTGAGGTTCACTTTTCAAGTCTTTCACAGTTTTGTTTTTTACACAGCAGCAGCAGTCAAGCACTTCATAAAGGAAAGCCAGCACCATTAAAGAAACAACTGTAAATATAAATAAAAGCAGAATGACAAAGCAGGCAGTGTTCCAGTTATCATGGAAAGGGTAAATTTTTTGAACTTGAAAGCCAAGGTACTGATAAACAGATGTCGTGGTTTCATTCCAGAGGCTGGAGCTCAGGGAGGCCATTCTTAGAGATTTTACTTCTTTAATTGCTCTTTTGAATCTATAAAAAAGTAGAAAATATTTGTAACTAGACTACAGATGTCTCCATTCAAATCTCAGAAATTAAATCTCAGTACCAACATTTGTTAGTAAATCTATGTAGGCAACGTGTGTCTTCCTTTTTTCCTTCCAGATGTACTCTGTAAACCATACTATTTATTTTATATACATTATTTATTAGACAAATATGTGTGCTTAAGAGTCATACACAGAAATTAACTGCTAATAGAATGGGGGAAAAAAGGCAGCTGAATTGGTTTAAAATTTGACTAAAGCATTGATCAGTGAGCTCTTATCTGTAACATATCGTAGTGTTTTAAGGTCATTTTCTTCATACTGCCCCCAGAAAAACTTTTGTTATTACCCTTGTTGATCCTTCTCACCTTCTTTGTTCAATGTATTTATGTCACCTGTTTCCACTCCTTTCAACTTCTGGGACAGGTGAGTAATGGCTGAGTGAAAGAGTAGAAAAAGAAAAGTCAGAGTTGTCTATGAAGAGACCTTAATCTTAAGATTTTTTGGTTATGTATGTGATGGTCTCAAATGTTTCATATACCTAAATGACCTATAGACATAAATAGTGAGTGCCACAAAGGTATCATTTATTAAATTATTATTCCTTTTCATGAAATTAGCCAGTGATTTAAAATTATTGTATTCTGGCATTAAGTTTACTCTTGTTGACCTGATACTTGTTTGGCCTTAAATGAGATTGTGAGGATTAAAGATTTGATAGTATTAAAAATAATAAATGAATTTTTATTTTGATCTTTCAAAAATATCTTTTAAACTTATTTTTTTCACCATTTAATTTGTTAGTGTTTTTTTCTCTTTTACTTTATTTTTCAATTACATTTGAAATACTATATTGGTTTTTGATATACAGCATAATGATGAGACATTTAAATAATTTACAAAATCCTTGTTCCAATCCATTTGGTTTCCATCTGATACCATATACTTATATAGTTATTACAGTGTTACCGATTGTATGCCCTGTGCTGCACTTTACATTCCTGTGATTATTTTGTAACCCTGAATTTGTTGTTCTTGATTTCTTACCCTTTTTCACCGATCCCTCCCACCCTCCTCCCCTCACCCCACCAATTCTAGTACCCGTCTGATGCCACCCGTAGTTACTGCAGCATTACTGACTACATTCCCATGTTATACCCTATATCCCCGTAACTAGTACTTTGTAACCACCAAACTGAATTTCCCAATCCCTTCCCCTTATTTCACCCTCTCCCCCAAACTTCCTCTTAACTGGCAACAAACCAAATGTCATCTACATCTGTGAATCTGTCCCTGTTCCACTTGTTTTTCTTCTTTGGACTTCACCTATGAGTGAAGTCAGCTTCCACCTGTCTTCCTCTGTTTGACACTCCACTCAGTGCAGTACCCTCCATGTCCTTTGATTAGAGCTTTAAATCTATCTCTATTGAATCTATCTCTATTGCTGATATGTAGCTATTGCCATTTTATTATAATTTTGCACCCCGCCCCCCACATCTTAAAGCAGTCCCTCTAACAGTTCTTATAGTACTGGTTTGGTGATGATGAACTCCTGTAGCTTTTTCTTGCTTGGGAAGCTATTTGTCCTTTGATTTTGAATGATAACCTTGCTGGGTAGAGTAATCTTGATTGTGGGTCCTTGCTTTTCATCACACGTTGAATATTTTCTGCCACTGCAAATATTTTCTGGCCTGCAAAGTTTCTGTTGAGAAATCAGCTGTCTGTCTTATAGGAGATCCTTTATGAGTAACTTCTCTCTTGCTGCTTTTAGGGTTCTCTTTGTCTTTAACCTCTGCCATTTTACTTATTATGTGTCTTGGTGTGGGCCTATTTGGGTTTATCTTGTTGGGTACTCTCTGTGTTTCCTGGACTTGTATGTCTGTTTCATTTGCTAGGTTAGAGAAGTTTTCAGTCATTATTTCTTCAAGTAGATTCTCAATCCCTTGCTTTCTCTCTTTTCCTCCTGATACACCTATGATATGAATGTTATGTTTGATAATGTCCCAGAGACCCCTTAAACTACCTTCATTTTTCTTGGATTCTCTTTTCTTTTTTGCTGTTCTGACTGGATATTTTCTGCTACCTTGTCTTCCAATTTGCTGATTTGACCCTCTGCTCCTAATCAGCTGGTGATTTCTTCTGTTGCATTCTGAATAGAGTTATTGTATTATTCATTTCTGACTGGTTCTATTTTATGGTTTCTGTGCCCTCTTTTTATGCTTGCTGTAGCTCTTGAAGTTTTCACTAAGTTCCTCGAGCATCCTAAAAATCGTCATTTTGAGCTCTGTATCTGATAGATTGTTTGTCTCCATCTTGTTTAGTTTTGCAGTTTTCTGCTGTTTATTTGAGACTTATGTCTTTGTTTCCTCATTTTGGATGCCTGTCTATGTTTGCTGCTATGTATTAGGTAGATCTACATCTCTGAGTATTGCTGGATAGCTTTATATAGTAGGTGCCCTGTGGGGCCCTGGCACTGTCTCCCTGGTCACCTGCACTAGGTGCTCCTGTAGATTCTGGTTTGGTGCCATTGCTGTGCCTGGAGCTACTCAGCAAAAGTTTCAGCTCACTGGTGCCAGGAAAGATTGCATTGTGGGTGGGGCTGGCTGCTCACCGGAGAAAGTGCCTCTGGCATTGGCAGAGTTGGTTGGGGTGGGGTCCCAGTGAGTCAGCAGGGCAGAGGGAGCTGAGCTCACCAGACCAATCAGGTTTAGATTTGGCTATGTGGGGGTAACTGCAACACAGGAAAGATGGTGCCCCCCCGCCCCTCGTTGGCTACATGAGAGGACTCACCCATGAAAAGTGGTGGCTGTCCTCCAGTCCTTGCTCCAAAGCCTCACACCTCAGTCTTCTCCCCAGTATGCCTCCAGTGCCCGCTAAGTCAGTGTCCCTTGCCAGAGCCCAGGGTGAGTAGCCGAGAGTGACTCGAGTCTGCACGGGCACTTTTAAGAGGATGTTTGAGTTTTCTGCAGCTTTCCATCCCAACAGGGTCCCCACTGTTTTTCCAGTCAGTTGTGAGTTTCTTCTTCACAGCACCAGTGCTCCAGGCTGGGGAGACTGGTATGGGGATGGGGTCCCTTGGTCCTCTGGGGCGAACCTTTGTGGCTGATAGATCCCTCCTGATTCTCTATTGTCAGTGGAAGTTTGGCTTCTTTTCTGTCTGTGCCCTCCTACCAATCTAGATGTGGTCTCCTTTTCTTTGTCTTCTTAATTATAAAACTTCCGTTCAGGTAGACTTCAGACCATGTTGGTTATTAAATAATTTAGTTGTAATTTTAATGTATTCATGGAACGAAGCAGGCTCAGGGTTTATCTACTCAGCCATCTTAGATCTTTCAACCTCTTTAAACTTATTTTTAAGAATTAAAATACCTATATACTAAGTACCTATATAATAAAGTACCTATATAATAAAGTACCTATATACTAAGAAAATTTTGGAAGTAAGAGAAAAAATATCATTCCATGTCTTTATTGGTTCAATTTTGGAAATAAGAGGAAGAAATACCTTTTCAATTCATCGACTGTTGTCAGTTTATATGCTTTCCCCCCATACATACTTGTAAGTAGACTTTCATTTATTCTTATAAGCAAATGCTTATTGATTGCCTACTGTATACCAATGTCTTTCTAAATGCTGTGTGGGAGTATATGTCATTTAAAGAAAATGTCAAGGTCGTACACAAGTACACATGTGTTCATAATACAACTTCATTTGTCAACTCTTGGCCAGTTTATGGTTCTAGCCACGCTATAGATAATTTTGAAGCAAATTCCAGACATCATGTTACTTCATCTACATATACACATACTTTAAATGGTGAGTACTTGTTTTTAAACATAGCCACATCATTTTCACATAAAAAAGATTAAAAAGTGACTTAAAAATACCAAGAGCCATAGTATAATCCCTTAGATATGTTTTCTTTATAGACATAATTTTAAAACTTTGGGGTATTTTGAAGGTAAAATTGATGATTTGAGGCCAGAAATAAAGGCTGAAATTCATTCCTTCTTTTTGGATTTAAGAATTCTTCAGTTACATGGCGCTTGGTGACCCTTCATCTTGAAATGAGGGATAACAGACTTACAGACAGTAGTAATTGAATCACTTGCTTTTCTTAGTTCTGGGGTATACAAAAATACATTGTAAGATAGGTCCGTAACTGCTCATTACATTACATTATTTTCACATTATGTCTCGAGACCCAGCCTTTCAAAGTTACCCTCTTTTAAGCCTTTCAGGTTTTCTCTTCCGAGCATATTCTTATGGAAAGCAGGGCTGCTACGTTGCACAACTCCAGGGAGTGTCATTCATATTGTGTTGTGAGGTGTTTTTCATGTAGAATACAGTGTAAGTGGTGCGTAATGTGAGAGGTTTTGATAGGCGACCCCGTCCAACCTCTGCTTTCTTGCAGCCTCTTATTGTAATCACCATGTACAGTAAGTAGTCAAGTAACCCATAGAAACGGACTCAAATGGAGACAAAAATTGTCTTTTTGACCCAGCCTTCCTAATAACGTTGTGTGCGCACACACACAAATGCCTAAAAAAAAATCAGCTTTGGCACTCCTGTAAGATTTTTAGCACTACTAAATGCAGATATTCCTGGGAGGGGTGACATACATTATTACAATTATTTTTACTTCAGTGGGAATGAGTTTCACGTCCTTTTTGAAAAGCAGAGCTAATGGAGGAGAGGGAGAGGAAGAAGAGTGTAGGACATTGGAGAAGTAGGGGACAGAGCCTCTTAGTGGGTAGGTAAAGAGCAGGAAGGACTGCTCAAGGGTCTGATAATTTTACCTGGGCTATGACCCAGGACTTCTCCAGCACAGATGAAAATATTTCTTAGGCTTCCTGTTAAATTCATTCAGGTTGTTTCCTTTTTAAAATCTGGGAATTTCTTTTGAAGGTTTCTCTTCTAAACTGGCTTTAGAAATGACTGCAGGAGAAACAGTGATAGGGAGGGAGAAGAGAGTATAGTAAAGCTATTTCCACGTTATGCGCCTCCAATTAGTTTAATCTACCTTATTAATTAATGTTAATTTAAAATGCTATTTTACTATTTCAGAAACATTATTATAGCAATTTTAAATAAAAATTAAAAAGCTTCACCCAGAATCCTGTCTCCCTGCATATCAAACTTTTAATTTTTCTCTTAGAAAAGGGATGTATAAATGTTTAACTCATAAGTGATTGAAATTATACTGAAGTTATTACTTTATATTCTAATTTATTATGAATAGGCCTTTTTAAAATTTGTATTGACTTTAAAACTGGGGAGAAGTTGCAGACGAATAATGTAACTTACTACTTCAAAGAGAATTTTTTTTTTTTTTTTTTTTTTTTTTTTTTTTTTTTTTTTTTTTTTTTTTTTTTTTTTTTTTTTTTTTTTTTTTTTTTGCTTTTTGGTATGTGGGTAGCTCCCTGACCGGGAATCGAACCCAGGCCGCGGCGCAAGCCTTAAGCCACTACACCATCAGGGAACTCCCAGAAATTTTTAAATGATCAGAAATATGGCTTAAGGAACTTAATATTCTATAATATGTTTTTTTGACGTACAAGTAAACCACTTAAATTTTTTTCAGGCTCCCTTGCCCCTAAAAAAAAAAAAAAAAAAATGGAGGGAAAGCAGGTAAGGAGCGGAGGAGGTAGAGGTAGGCAGGCAGTCACACAACTAAAATTCAGTTATTTGAAGTTTACTTGTACCCATCAATAAACTATTCTTGTTAAAATGAACATAGACTATCCACACAATTGAATATTATGCATGAATGAGGTAATTGTAGATATGGGAAGTTTTTTTAGGATATGTTAAGTGAAAAGAGTAAGGTGCAGGACATAATAGGAAAGGAGAAAATAATATGTATTTTCATTTGCTGTATCTGCACAAAATCTTGGATATCCAAGACAGTAACACTAATGTAATTACTTGTGGGGTTAGTTGGAGAGTCAGGATACAGGGATGTGTATGAGACTTCTCTACTTATACTTTGTTACATTCTTTAGTTTTTGATCTATTTGAATATATTATTTATTCAAAACCCAAAGTAATATATTTTCAAAGTATTCTTTAACTTTGGCTTTTAAAAGTCTATTGTGTTACATACATATTTAATAATTTATTGCGTTTTCTGGATTACTTCTCAAAAATTAAAATTAGGATTAGTAAACACTGCCATTTCTATTAGAGTGTACTTTATCCCCACACAGATATGCTTATAATAACTACCCTTGCAATAATGACAACAAATAGGTGTGTATGCCATCTTTCTACGCAATTTAAGAGAGTATCTGCATGTCAGCTTTATGTTGTAAATGACAGTTTGCCTCTTGTGAGTGTATTGATTGAAAACTGATGAGTAATCAATTCACTCTTAAGTTAGCTTCTGGGCGTATCTTAAAAAAGTAAACCCTTCTTATATGGAGACATTTTCCATCTTATATTTAATGTGGTTTTTTTTCTTTCAAGGTACTTTAGAGTCTAGTATCTTTTGTGTAAAATTTAGAGTAAAATCTAAAATTTACTTTGATGGATTAGACATAATTAGACAAGCAGAAAGATACCGTTAGTATTTTTTGTGTTCTGAGACTATGTTTTTGAAAATTTATAACAAGCAAATGCTGTAAATATGAGTTAAGAAAAATCAGAGAAAATAGTAAAAATGTCTGTACATTTTTCAGTTTTCCATAGCTCCTTTAAAATTTGGTAACAGGAATAGGAAGTGTTAAATACCTTTCTTTTTTTTTTTTTAGTTTGTTATTTTTGAAATATTCCCTTCACCTATTTTTTCTTCTCTTTCAAAATGCCCTAGTGAAATATTTATGGGGATGAGACTTGGATCTGTTTTGGAACCTTGAATTGTCAGATCAGAATAAAATTAAGCTCTTGCTGTATTTACGGTAAAAGCCCTTGAATTGAATTCTCTAGTGCCTTTAAGCATATCATTTTGAAATACGATCAATTAATCATAATGGCCTTTAAATATAGAGTAACTCACTCAGCCCTGGCACTTGCTGAGATAGGCCAGGCCTCTAATCAGTTCAGAGAAACAGCAGTGAGCCTTCATCTGTGCTGTGTGTGTGTGTGTGTGTGTGTGTGTGTGTGTGTGTGTGTGTATATACACATACATATACCAGTAAAACATAGACTGATTATAGTGTTAAAAAATGTGGGTGGTAAAGGTTTCTGTTTATAGTTTATGTGAAATCTGAGTTAAAAGTTAACTGTTTTATTTGACAAAGTTGTTTTTATTTTACTTGAGGCTTTTTGGGGGCTCCCATACTTTGTGCAGCAAGCAAAAGAATGTTTTCTAGATAACTAACCCCATTGTGCTGAACCTGGAGAGATCTAATACCTTTTTATAAAAATCCTGTGGGCTTTGTAAGGGTTATTTTGCTCATACTAGCTGAAGGCTGGCTAATAAATAGAAGTAATAGAAATTATGAAAAAAATCCTTTAAAATATAAATAGATTTACCAGCAAAGAAAAAGGTAGAAATTAGATCTTTAGGTCAGCATATATAGGTAATATCCTGAAACTCTAGCATCTATTAAATAATCATGTTTTCATGCTGGAATATTATAAAATTAGAAATTTGGTCAGCAGTTGATAATTTTTAGTAGACGTGAACATTTACTCTGAGCCATGAGAGTAATCTTATTACCTGAAAAGGTATGTACACTCTCCTCCATTAACCAGTTCTTAGGATGTATTTTTATTTTAAATGTAGTATATCAAAAATACTTATTATGAACTTATTTTGAGGATCAGTCTAAGAATAACTTTAACATTATAGTGAAATTACTATGATAATATGTATTTTTGTGGGATATACAAAATGAAAGGCTATTTAAAAGGTTTCCATTTAATAATAACATGACTTGTATATTATAGTAATACAGACTTTAAAATTTCACTGTAAGGAATTATTTTAATTAAAATGTAGAACAGTCTTGAAGCTCTATAAATGATGTCTTTGATTATAATAATAATGCAGCCTATATAATGGTACATTTATGGTTTTTTTAATATATAAAAATCAATTGTAATAATTTCTCAGCATTTTCTGCATCTACAAAGTCAAATAAAAACCAATTTGAATTATTTTCTCATATTTGTTAAAACATAGCAAACTTTCTTATAACTGCTTTTTACCAGCTAATAAAATTTGCACATTTAATCAGAAAGCTTTAGTATTAGACTTTAGTCTAGATTTTTCTTTAAGAAAAATCCTTTGTTTAAGACAAACCAAACTGCTGAAATGAAATAGCTCAGAGAAAATGAAATTAGAAGGTAACCACTTAACATCAAATGCTTATTGTTTACTCTAGGGTCTGGGTATAGATCAAGTTCATAGAAAATGGCATGAATTTTCCATTAAGGCACAGATGGTAAGTGTGCTTATCAAATAGCAGAAGGCAGTCTTCATATTTTCGTAATAAAATCCTACCAAACAATGAAATGAATACATTGCTTTTTTTGGTCTTTAGTAGGAACAAAGCTTTCTGGTTGATTTTGTTATGACAGAATATTTTTATGTTGCATCATAAGGACATGTATTACTAAATGAGAAAGATGATATAAACCTACCTCTTGTCTGAAAGGCTGCTGTTGAAGCGATGGTATCGTCTGTTTGTAATGCAGTCTAGAGCTCAGCCAAGATGGAGCTGTGCTTCTATTGGTTGAACCACAGTGCAGCTGACAGTTTCCTCTTACGTTCATTTGCATTAAGTCCTGCCACCCTTAACAGTAAATCATTCATAAACTTGAGTGGAGCTGTCTGGATATCAACTGTCACCCTTTTTTCTTGCTTTATTTTTTGTCCTTAAGCTAAATTCCTGCGTAGGAATTTGTGAGTTAGCAACAAATTGATGTTTTCTAAGTGTTTAACTATAAAATTCCAGATCCTTGAATATTTCAGTGCTAGTGCTAGAAGATAATGTCCAGAGACGGAGTAACCTAGAAACAAACAGTCTAGGTTCACCAGATTTCTTTTCCTCTAGGAAGCGTGTTTAGAATGTCGTAAATGGTATTTTCTTTTCTCTCCTTTTCTTTCAGTACTTGTGTTTTTTATAAATCTTGCCCTTGGAAGTGATTATTTCCATGTGATGGTTTAATTTAGAACTTCTGAGGGAAAAGGAATAAGGTTTTCATCTCTACTAATTGAGAGACGGTTAGTTTTGGTAGGTACACCACCTACATTAAAAAAGCAATCTGAAATTTAAATGGCAAAAGAATCCTCAGTTGGATGTTTAGAGACAGAATGTTTTTATGTATGATGTATTGTTTAAAGTTGTGGTCTAAGTGTAACAGAATGAAGGTTTTTAAGTATGGAAGGAGTGGCTGTTGTAACAGTAGAAGGCTGTTTCAATGTTTGTTATGTAGACTTACTTTAATTACAGATAAATCAGCACATTAGTTTCTGGGCCATAAAAGGATACATGGAAATATCTTTCTCCCTCCTGCCCATTCATTCATCCATCCATCCATTTTTTCACCTAACATTTTATTGAGTGTATGCTATGCCTGGCATTGAGTTAATAAGTGCTGGAGACCCCGTGGTAAACAAGGCAGTATGTGGTTCATGATTGACAATTTGTATGGTGCTTATCCTTAACACATTTGTCATCTGTTTTTTATAGTCTTCCCAGTTAATTGTTTATGGAGGAAAAACTTAACTATTTTACTAAAGTTAAATGAGAAGACATTAAATGTGCATTTATGAGTTTCTATACTCTGACACAATAGCCAGTTTCAGATGGAATTATCTGTATTAAAGGCTAATTCGTGATTCTTATACAAGACATTGTCAGAGGGTTTACAGCTGGATTTGAATCTAATTTCTGCCACTTACTACTCTGTTTTCTTACGTTTAAAAGTGGACAGTAATATCTCCTAAATAGGATTTTTGAGAGGGCTTTCATGAGAAAATTATTTAGCATGGCTCTTGGCAAATAGTAAGTATTGGATAGAAGTTAGTTATTATTTGTTATGAAGGTCCTGAACATTTTGAAAAAGGAACCATGTAGGTAGGTAGCAGTGAGTGTGAAAGCACACCTGTAAGGCATTCTTAATATTGTTATGTTGTGAAACAAGTAGACTTTAATGTGTCAAGTAAGTTATCAGAATTGTAGCAAAGTTATTTTTAGAGGAAATTACATCTGAAGTCTCATTTTAGCCTCAAAAAAGCGTATTCAATAACGCCTTTTCACTAACTAATCTCAAAGGAATATTATGTTGCCATTTAGAAGCTTTCTTTTGGAAATTTGACAGTTGTTAGATTTGACTTGCGGTTGTTCTAATGCATTCTTTTGCTTAAATTATTATTACAAAGTTGGTGCCAGACACTGACTCTCCTCCCTTTTATTTAACCTCTACTTTTGTGTTATCAGCCACATGGGAACTTTATAATGTTTCATTGGATGCCATGCTAATAACAATGTGTACTTTTGAAATTTTTCCTACTCTTTATGGTGAACTTTTTTTTAACCTGTTCTTGACTGTGATTAATGGAATGTATTCATGATACAAAGGTAACGTTAGGATTTCTGCCTATAAGGATGCAACAAAATGATAGATGTTCTGAAACAAATTATCTTCCATAAAGATTGAGCATCCGTGTTAATGCAGTGGCAATGTCTGTAGTTTTTATTCCTAACTTGTCTCTGAAGTTTACTTTAAAATACTTATCATTCTTTTTATAAATTTCTGTTAATACCCATTTATTTGAAGTTGATGAGCAGAAATTGATGTAATAGGTGATAAATTGAACATTTTATTCCTCAGAAGTAATCCAGTCACTTCTCATGGCTTTAAATTTGTTAGTAAAACACTATGGATCAGATTGAGATTTGTATTGTCTTGTTTAAAGAGCCTTGCTTCTAATTACGGGAGTAAATAATCAGAATTAAGGAAAGAGTGAGATAAAAGTACTTATAAAAGAAATGTATTTTTTTAATAAAAATGTTTTTATTGTTGGACATACTGGGATGACATTGGTTATCAAGAGCTACATGGGTTCCAGATGTACAATTCTACAGTGCATGATCTATGTGTTGCATTATGTGCTCACCACCAGGGTCAGTTCTCTTTTCAATTACCATATGTTTGGCTTGCCCTCCCTCCTCTCCCACCACTGCCCCCTACCCCCTTACCTCCAAATAACCATTAAGCTATTGATTGTATCCATGAGTTTTTTGTTGATTTGTTTGTTATTTGTTTGTTACTTTCAGTTTTATATTCTGCATATGAGTGAAATCATATGATTCTTGGTTTTTTTTCTGTCTGGCTTATTTCGCTTAGCATGATGATCTCAAGAAATGTTTTTTAAGGGGGGTTCTATGGTGGCTTAGTGGCTAGGATTCAGCACTCTCACTGCCGCAGCCCGGACTCAATTCCTGGTTAGGAAACCACACAAAAAGAGAGAAAAAAAAGGAAATGTATTTTAATGTTTTTGAATTATTTATACTCTGTTCCCATCCTTAATGAGAATATGGATAGTTTCTTACACACTCAAAGATTGAATTTTTCACCACAATTTTACAGGATAGAATTCACAAGATAAAAAATCTCAAACAAGAAAAATTTTGACCAGAGTTAAAATCATCTTATTTTTTAAAAGTCATAATCACATCTAATGTGAAAATGTTATAATTGTGTTTTGTTTTGTTTTGTTTTGTTTTTTTAACTTTTTCAGATCATAGCAATGGATCATTTAATTTGAAAGCTCTGTCGGGAAGCTCTGGATATAAATTTGGTGTTCTTGCTAAGATTGTAAATTATATGAAGGTAAGTACTTTTCTCAGATAGCAGAAATTCTGTTTAACTTTTTGGCAGAAGAAGGGGATTGGGATTTTCAAAAATTTTACAAAATTGTATATTTTAATTGTATATGTAGTTTACTGTATGCCTATTATACCTCAATAAAACCATAATAAATATTTAATGCTTCAAGCCTTTTATATTATATCAAATTAGCATTCCAGTGAGTTGTCTGGGTTATTTAATTTCCATCAATTGAAAGACACAACTTAAGTTCACCATGTAACTCATTAAAATTGTGCTCAGGCAGTAGATAGTCACCTCTTAATTAGTCAATACCTGCTTGCAAAACCGGTAGGAAGATGTAAATGATTTACAGGATATTACTTCCATTGATGTGAGAACTAAAAACTGTGCGGTTCAGGCAGATGATGGTGGTGGCTTTTCTACATCTTGGAGTAGAAAAATTAAGAGAATTACTGAGGGTTTTAGAAACACATTGACTCACATAATAATTAGAATTTAATATTTGATTGAAGATTTAGTCTTGTCTAACCGGTGGGGCTTTGAATGCAGCCCAACATGAGTTCATAAACTTTCTTAAAATAGTACAAAAATTATGCACGAACCTTTTTTTTTTTTTTTTTTTTTTTTTTTTTTTTTTTTTTTTTTTTTTTTTTTTTTTTTTTTTTTTTTTTTTTTTTTTTAGCTCATAAGCTATCGTTAGTGTTAACGTATTTTATGTGTGGCCCAAGACACTTCTAACGTGGCCCAGGGAAGCCAAAAGGTTGGACATCCTGAGTTTAGTATTTTTTTGAAGTAAGTTTTGAAGTTTTGATGATGACATTTTGGCTCTACTAAAGACTTTGAATCCTAACTTTATTTATTAAAGTAAAATTTCATTTATAGCTAAGATGGCTGATTGATTTCAAATTTGCCCCCTTCTTCTGGCAACCTCTTATTCCCATTTAGTTAATAGTCATGTCTTTTAAATAAAACAGTCAAAGAAAATACTGTATTTGTAATTATTTCAAATTTAGCAATCTGTTGCTTAAAATACATATCAAGATTTTATGCTAAGACTTTTCTTTTGTAATTTAGTATCTGGCTGTGTCTGAATTCTGTTGTTTGTGTTTGATTTCTGGTAGAAATCTATGGTTTATAATTTCCCATTATCAAATAATATACCTTGACACTTATGTATTCACCATTCATTCATTCCATCCATCCATTCCCCCATGTGGTAAACAATTCTTAAACCAACTGTATGCTGTTTGTAGCACTAATGGTGGGAACACTCAGAAAAAATGTGTGCCCTCATGGTTTTCAGTCAGTTGAGGGAGAATGACATTTAAATAATGTATTTGTTACTCTGTTAATACAGTTTTCACTTGTCTACATGACCCTTACTTACAACTTTATCGAGGACAGTGTTTTTAAAAATTTTTACTTGTATCTCCTGAAATAATTTTGAAATATTTTATATCCCTTTGCACATATTTAAATTGACAACTACAGTTTTTCAGCAAAAGCTTATGTAGTGACAAAGGGTAGAATTTCTGGTATATTGTAATATTTCAATGAAATATACCACTCCTTTACATTTATCTAAGGGAATCTAAATGCCATTATTAACTTAAAAATATAAGAACAGATTTCAGTGGTAGAAAATTTTAATTATTTTTCCTTTGAACTTGTTTGTCCATTCTGTTACTCCTGCTGTATTGTATGCTAATTTTTTATATGCTTGAAAGGCTTTCCCTGATCATCTGTCAGATTTCTTTGCCACAATAATATGTATATAAATTGAAATTAGAAATCTTTTTCCTGGGACCAGATGGCTCTAAGTATTAAAAATATCTTGTGGTTTATGTTACCATTACAATTATTATTAGCTAATAGTTGATTAGAATAACTTACATATGTGAAAATTGTAGTTAAAATTTACTTTGAATGTAATAATTATTCAATAGAAATCCATTTTTTAATGAAATGAATGGTGCTGTCTCCTTTCTTTCTACAGTTAGTGGTTCTTGTATCTGGAGATGTGTATCAATTATTGATAGGATGAAACAGGATTTGGCACCCATTTCTGGTCTTTTAAATTTTGTAGGTTTAATGCTGAGAAATAAACGGTCATATAAGTAAATTCATTCTAATGGAAGTTTTGTGTGCCAGAATCACTTACTGATTTATCGTCAAGCATTTATCAGTTGACAGTTGTATTAGGCCCTCCTTCAATCTTGTTGAAAGTGAAAGAATGTGAACCACTTCATTTGCCGAAGGATTTGTTACCTGGCCCTTAACCATTTACTTTGTAGTCTAGGACGTCTATCAGAAGATTTTACCAAGACCCTGTAGGCACATTCTTTAATCTATTATAAGTGGTTGAGAAAATAAAAATATTAATTGTAATACACATTTGCCAATGTAATTTTTTCGTAAAATGCTTTTATATTTTTGTCAAAACCTTTAGATTGAAGGTTTAGCTTTTTCACTTTTATAGAAATATCTCTTGGTTAACAAAGCTAGTCTCCATTGTCAAACCAACCAGCTATATCAAACTTGTTTGTTGTCATAAAGTATCTTTTACTTTTAAGTTCAAATAAATAGGTCAATACACATTTTAGGTAATATAAAAACCACTGAGATAAATTATAGGATACATACTAAAAAAATATACTAAGGTAATTGAGTTGAAAATTATGTGGATTAAATAGAATTTATCGATTTTATAATAATTTTAAAAACAACATGCTTATGTTACAGTGCATCGTTATAAATTATATATATATATAAAGTGAGGGATATTTTAAAACATGTGTGCTTGCATCTTATCTCTGATAGTCACCTTTTAGATATAAATAAAAGGGAGTGATTCAGAAATAACTCCATTAATAAATAACTTTATTTTGGGTTAATTAATGGAGAAGGATACCTACTGTTAAACATGAATCAGTCTTACAGCTAGCTATGATTTTTTTTTTAATACGAGGTAGAAATATTAAACTGTTTAAAAGATTTAATGAGAATTGACTAATTAGAATAAAAATTTCATAATATGATTTGACAAAATAGATTTTAACTACCACATTAAATAATTCACACTTAAGCTAAAATAGTTCGTATACAATTTTTGTCTATGGGTTTTACGTAACATCATTTGAACAAATTGGTAGTCCTGGAAAATATTTGTTATATTTAAAAGAATCAGCCTCCTTAATAGATACTGTTTCAGCTCTTTAAATGTGTTTTTTCATTAAGCTAATAAATATTCAAGGAATGAGTTTTGAGAATTGCTGAAGAGAATTACTTATATTTAAATAGTTGAAAAAAATGTAGTTTTATCATTAGGTATTTCCTACCAGTGTTTCTTTTACTTTGCTCTTTTTAGACACTCCCCAAAGAGCACTGCATTCCTGGATGGGACAGCATGGAGCTTGAGTGTATGGGGATAGAAGAGCCCAAGTTCTTTAATGGACACGGCTCTCCATTTCCTGCAAACCATAATGTATCAGAATTTAGAATACCCTTTCAAGGGCCAGAATATCCTATTTTTAACTTTTGGAAAGGTATAGAAGATTGGAAAAAACAAGAACCCCAGTAGTGCACAATCAGTGACTCCTCAATTATAATTTTTTGGGGGGAGGGAGGGTATTTCCCTGGCTGAGAATTGAATCCAGGCTGAGGCGTTGACAGTGCCAAAGCCTAGCCCCTACACCACCAGGGAATCAATTATCATTTATGAAGGCTTCCCCAA
The DNA here is from genome assembly GCA_004026885.1 of Lyroderma lyra. Classification (NCBI taxonomy): domain Eukaryota; kingdom Metazoa; phylum Chordata; class Mammalia; order Chiroptera; family Megadermatidae; genus Lyroderma; species Lyroderma lyra. The sequence continues at coordinate 226,485 of PVJL010000638.1, read as the reverse complement.
AACTAGTTTTTTTTGTCTTGTCCTTTTCTTGTGTCCTTAGAGTTTATTATACCTCCAGGTAATGTATTTTAAATTCTGGGTGGAGGTGAGAGTTTTACCGTGTGTGTGTATGTGTGTATGTTTGTATACATACACATATACATACATACATACACTTTTTTTTTGAAAGGGGTGGGCCTATTTTGAAAGAGAAAGTACATATGGCAGGTGGTCTGTAAACTGATTCTTGGAAAGTCTTTATTTTTTTTTTTTTTGTTTTTTTTAAAGGAGAGGGGAGTCCTTTTATTTATTTATTGATTGATTGATTGATTGATTGATTGTATGTGGGTAGTTCCCTGGCTGGGAATCGAACCCAGGCTGCAGCGTTGACACAGCGCCAGCGCCGAAGCCTTAAGCCACTACACCACCAGGGAACTCCCTTGGAAAGTCTTTAGCTGTCACTTGTGTACTTTCTTTGAAAATCTGATAAAACCAAGAACTTAGAAAGCAAAAAAAGGCAACAACAAAAATGCTCCTCATAGTTTATTCATTTATTTATAGAGGAACTCGAATTATTTAGAAATTATATGGAGAAAGTTCCAAAGGCACCATCAGGGAACTGTTTGAGGATGCGTACAGTAAGATTTGCAGGAAGTAGTACTAAACAGGAAAAAAATTAAAAGCAGATACAAGACCTTCAAATTTATAATACTGAGAATATTTGGCACAGACACAAACTGCCCTACACATCTTACTAGCTCCCAGCATGGTTAGTGTTATACCTCAGCCTAGTAGTTCACATTGTAATGGTAACTGAGACATCAAAAACGATTAAATTCAAGTAAGTGGATCTGTTTGTGAAGATAGAAGAATTTCATGGTCTCTTTTTTTTTTTTTATTGAAACACTTAATGTAAAATTTTATTGCTTTGAAGAGTAAGTCTAAACAGAAAAAAGCACTCCAAATTATCTTGAGAATTCCCTTATGAAGGATGCGCTTTCCCCATATGAGACACACCTTGGTTCTCAGATGACAAGTCAGTGGTGCACTTTGTTTTTGATTAAATGATTTTTCTCATGGTTTCAGCATTATGTCTTTGTGTGGATGTATCTCAGTTATCTAAAACATCATATTGAAAATTTTGGTTAGTTTGCTTTAGTCTACCTCAGTGGTTCTCAAAGTGTTATTCTCCAAGCAGGCAGTAGCATCACCTGGGAAGTTGTGTTACAAGTGCAAGTTCTTGGGTGCCTTCCTAGATCTAGTCAATGTGACGCTGTAGGGTACAGTCTGCGTTTTAGAGCCCTTCAGGTGATTCTGACACACACTAAAATCTGAGAACCACTGACCAAATTCCTGACAGTTATTTCTGAGAATTATTTTAGAAACTCCGCAGTCCACAGTAATTAAATGACCGGCTCATAGGCACAGTTCTGCTTGATAGTAGGGCTGGGTCAGGAACCTAGATTTATTCACAATTTTAAATTAATTAAATTATGCACCAGTATCTCATAAATATAGGTATAAAAATAATCTTGCAAAACATTGTTGTTATACCTATAGTTCATGTATGTTACCTAATCAGTAAGTTGTGGATATAAGTCAATATTGTCAGCGTTGTTTTGAATAGAGAATGATATTTTTCTGTCTTTGTGCAGTTTTCCCAGTTTATTAGCCCACTCTATGTGTGTGTGTGTGTGGGGGGGGGGGCTCTTCCTCCCCAGAAAGGATATCAACTCTAATGAAAGTCAGTTGTGTAGGTAAATTTCAATTTTCTCTGACTTTTTTTTCTAACCTTATCTAAGTAGACAACTTATTCTTAAATGAGCAGAGAACTCAGAGACAGGATCCTTCACCCAGGAGTGCATTTGTTTTGCAAGGGAGGGAAAACACTGTTTAGTTGTTTTTTAGGTCTTTCTGGTGGTTTTTAGTAATGCTTGGGACTGGCTGATACCCTTCCTCAGTCTCGAACAGCATTACAGGATTTCCTTTTGCCACATTTTCCCCAAAGATTCCATTTTCCTTTGAAATCCAGAAGTTTTGTCATTTTAAGGTCAAACCATTTTTTTCTAGAGCCTTGAAGAAACTTGTTCAACCAATTCACACAGTTAAAAACACGTCTGCTAAGAAGGCTAGCTTTACAGTACAACTGCTCTTCATCTTCAAAGCAGTCAGCAAAGTGCGGCCTCCTGCTTTCTTGAAAGCACCTCTGTAATCACCTTTTAGGTTACATGTTCTTTTGAGAACTCCTCTTCTGCCAAGCCACTAGGTTTCTGTATGTAGCAGAGTTATGTGTGCAGGTTTTTGTTTAATAAAGCAAATCACTTTTGTAGCATCATTCAAGACATTTTTCATTTCATTTCTAAGGGTTTCTGATACTAGTACCTTCTGAAGAAAGCAGTGTCTTGTGACATCAGAATATTCTTTTCTTCTTTTTTTCTTCTTTACAAAAGAAGGTAAAACCTTGTACTGAGCCAACCATTGATGGGCACATCAGTGAAGATACCAGTGTAATTCCTCCAAGACAGACCTTTGTTTCCAGATGTGAAGGCACCACATTATATATGTCCTACTCTTGGTTTTTTGTGTGGCAGTTCTTTGCAACAGAAAAGTTTTTCTTGAAATTTATCATTTAAAATTTTTACAAATGTTATTAATGCATGACATTTATCGATATAATCTGTTGATCTGTCAGTCTGGATAGATAAGCTATATGTCTCAGCTTATTGAACAGACCTCTTCACTATCCTGTGACAGGTCTTCAGTTTGTTGACTTGTCATCCTGTTTAATACTTTTCACTTTCTCATTTACTGTGCATTTTACTCGTTATCATTTGATGTGTTGACATTATTAGATTTCTACCAACTGTGTGATTCCCCTCTGCCCCACTCTCCTTTTTTGGGTAGTAAGTTCTTCTAATAACTTGCTTCCAGAGACTTTCACTGAATAGACTTAAAAAAACACAAAACACAAATGCTTCACTCTGTTAGATGTGAGATTTCAGTAGCTGTTTAAAATAGTACCTACCTGGACTTGTCCATTGCCTGTGATTTATATTTAAGCTTCTTTTCCTTTTTGCTGGAGCCATTTACGTTGTGTACCGCAAATGAAATAGGACACCTTGGATTACCAGCCCATGTAAACCCCATTGATTAGCACCTTTGTTGTAGTGGTAGGCTTTTTCTTTTTAATCTCGTTGCACTGTGAAATGGCCCAGAAGATTATATAATAGTTCTTTATTACTAACCTTATTAGAATTGTTCACAGGCTTAAGCTTACAATACTCCCCTATCACAAAGTTTGTCTTTAAAAATCATCATACTAGACTTGTCAGACAGACATCATTATAAAGCAAATGCTAATAGAATCACAAGGAATAATAACTAAATGAGAACATCGCAAAAAATACAAACATTTCACGTTATATTTTGGTTGGTGATTTCAGTCTTTCAGTATTTTGAATATATCATTCCATGCTTTCCTGGTCTTTAGGAGTTTGTGTTGAGAAATTTGATGACGACCTGATTGGGTTTCCTTTGTAGGTACTGTCTTCTTTTCCTTGTCTTCCTTGAGAATTTTCTTTGTTATTAACTGTTGACAGTTTTAATATAATGTGTCTTGGAGGAGGTCTTTTTATTTTGAGATAGGTAAATAGGTGTTCTGTTAGCTTCTTGTACTTTATGTCCAGCTCCTTCCCCAAGTTTGGGAAGTTCTCATCCATTATTTCTTTGAATAGCTCTCTATTCTCTTTTCCTTATCCTGGGATACCCATTATCCTTATATTGTCCTTTTAATGGAGTCAGATAATTCTTTGAGAATTCTTTCCTTTTTTAAAGATAGTAGTTCTTTCTCCTCTTTCACCTGAATTATTTCTAGATTTCTATCTTTGAGCTTGCTAATTCTCTCGCATCTGATCTGCTCTGCTCTATTTCTTTTTTTCTTTTTCTTTTTTTTAAAGTGGTGAAACAAAGATAGTTTATTGAAGAGAAAGTGCACTCCAAAGAGGTAGGAGCGGTCTCGAGCAAAGAAAGTGGCTCAGGAGCTGACTCTGCTCCATTTCTAATGCTTCTCTGTGCATTCTTTATCTTCCTTACTGAATTCTTCAGCTTCAGGATTTTTCTTTTTTATAGTTTCAGTTTCTTTGGCAAAATACTTCTGTTAGTTAATTTTATTCCTAAGCTCATTGAACTGCCTTTCTGAGTTTTCTTGTGTTTCATTAAATTTCTTCATGACTACTATTTGGATTCTCTATCATTTAGATCACAGACTTCTATAACTTTGAGTTTGGTTTCTAGTGGGTTGTCATTTTATTTCTGTGTTACCATGTAACCTTGGTGGTTCATGCTGCTGAATGGGTATAAAAACAATATAAAAAGGCATAAATGAAGAAGTCTTGTTTTCACCTGTAATTCTACTTATTTTCTCCCTGGCCTTGCTTCTTGTAGGTCATACTTGTCCAAACCGTGGCCTGCGGGCTACATGTGGCCCAGGATGGCTTTTAATGCTGCCCAACACAAATTCGTGAACTTACTTAAAACATGACAAATACTATGCACAGACCTTTTTTAGCTCATCAGCTATCGTTAGTGTATTTTATGTGTGGTCCAAGACAATTCTTCTAATGTAGCCAAGGGAAGCCAAAAAGTTGGATACCCCTGCTGTAGGTAATCACTTTTTTTAGTTTTTGTGACTATTTCTAATTGATTTTTGTACAGAAAGTACAATTACATATTTTTATTCTCGCCCCTTTGTATATAAAAGGTTTCATACTACATTTATTTTGTAACATATACTTTCTTACATCGACTTTTGTTTTAATTGAGATAGAGGTGTACACATAATGTTTGATACATGTATATATTACACAATCCAGTATTGTTAACTATGGTTACCATGTTGTACATTACATTCCTAGGACTTATTTATCTTATAACTGAAAGATGGTACCTTTGGATCCCATTCACCCATTTTGCTGACTCCTTACCCTCCAGAGACTCTGGGCAAAAAGTGCAGAGTTCTCATATATTTACTGTTTCACCCGCCCCAGCCTCCCACACTGCAACATACTGCACCGTCATGGTACATTTGCTAAAATCTTTGAATCTACACTGGCGCATCATTATCACCCAAAGTCTGGATTACATTAGGATTCACTCTTAGTGTTGTATGTTCTGTTGGTTTTGACAAGTATAAGGATTGTGTTTGTGGTTATAGTATCATGCAGAATAGTTTCACTGCTCTAAAAATCTTCTGTGCTCTGCCTGTACATCCCTCCTGCCCCCTTGACCCTTAGGAACTACTCAGTTGTTTACTGCCTCTGTAGTTTTGCCTTTTCCAGAATATCTTATAGTTGGCGTATAGCCTTCTCAGGTTTGCTTCTTTCACTTAGCAATAGGCATTTGAGGTTTCTCCATGTCTTTTCGTGGCTTGATAGTTCATTTCTTTTTGTGCTGAATAGTATTTCATTGTCTGGGTGTACCACATGTGTTTTGTTTGTTTGCTTGTTTTTGTTTTTTAAATCCATTTACTGAAGGACATCTTGGTTGTTTCCAAGTTTTGGAATTATAAATAAAGCTATAAACATCTGTGTGCAGGTTTTTGTATGAACACAAGTTTTCAATTCCTTTGGGTAAATACTAAGGAGCATAATTGCTGGATCATAAGAAAAGCATGTTTAATTTGAAAAGAAACTGCCAAACTGTCTTCCAAAGTGGCTGTAATATTTTCCATTTCTACCAGCAGTGAATGAATGTTTCTCTTCCTCCACATCCTCAGTAGCATTTGATATCTACATGTGTTTTTTAATTTAATAATTTGTCCTGGACATCTTTCCAAATCAGCACAAAGAGAGCACCTGCATTTTCTTTTTCACATGTGTATAGTAGCATGGATGTGCTGTAGTTTATGTAGTTCATCCTTTATTGATGGCCACTTAGGTTATTTCTAATGTTTTACAAATAATGGTGCAATGACCATCACCTTTCTATTTTGTGTTGTTGTATCTGTAGGGTAAATTCTTAGAAATGGGATTGCTGGGTCAAGAGCATAATGCATTTATTTTGTGAATTTACCCTACATTGCAGTTGTATGAATTTGCATTCCTACCTTGAGTGGGTGAGAGGGCCTGTTTCCTTATAGCCTCATGGTCTGATGTAGGGATTTTGGCCAGTGTAATAAATCAGTCAGGAATATCTTGGTGAAGTTGAGTATCTTTTCATATGTTTAAGGGCATTTGCGTTTCTTTTCCTGTGATTTGTGTGTTCTTCTCTTTGTGTCATTTTCCTGTTAGGTTTTTGGAGCTGTTAAAATATTCCTCTTGATGGTGTGAGTTGCACGTTTCTTCCTCAGATTATTATTTGATTTTGTAGAGTTACGAGTTTGAACCCTGTTCTGATTTTATAGTCCATTCTCTTCATCATCATCATTGTACTGCCTCAAATAATATGTGTTTTACATTGCTGGAAAGATTCCTTTAGTTTTAACTATTATTTAATATAACTAGCATTTTATAATTGTTTTCTAATAATATCTTCCCTCAATAGACACGTCATCAACGAGGAGATACACATCCTCTAACTTTAGAAGAAATTTTGGATGAAACACAACACTTAGATATTGGACTCAAGCAGAAACAATGGCTAATGACTGAGGTAAGAATAGGCATAAAATATTGTAAAGAAAAAACTAGTAGATAACCATGAAATATTTGCAATAACTAGGTTTTCTTTTTGTTTTGTTTTTTGGTGGCGGGGGCGGGGGGGTGGGTAGCTCCCTGGCTGGGAATTGAACCCGGGCCATGGCGTTGAGAATAACAAGGGTTTTTAATATATTGAAATCTGATAATTATTTTACTTTTTCTTAAAAGAATTGGCTTAGGGTCTTTGCTTTCATTTTTTTAAACATACGTATTTTAAGATTGTTTGATTTGCTGGTTTTTATATACTCTCATGTATCTATTTAAAAATGTCAGAGACTTGAGCATAAAAGTTAAGAGTAGCCATTGTACCAGTTCATTTAAGTTTTACAGGATTATTAATGCTTGTTTTGAATTACTAAATTTATAATGTATGTGACTGCAAATCATACTGTTTCTTGTTTTTAAGATTTTTTTAAAGTAAGATATTTGTTACACTATTATGACTTGATAGTGATGTCACTGCCTCTAGCAAGTAATTTGGAAAAATGATCATGAACATTGTGTATGTACACACAACACTGGAAGAAACCCAAAGCAATCAGTGATCATGCTAATTTGAAAATGAATAGCATTTCAAAAATTCAAATATTTACCTATTTTCTGTTTAAATATGAAATCACAATTTAAGAAGACTACTTTCTAGAACCAGTGTTATATGCTAAAGACCAAATGTAAAATTTCTAAAAAGTAATTAAATTAAATTTATTTTACCAAGCAAAATATTGTTCCTGATTTTCATAATATAAATGTACCAGTTAATCACTGTCATTATAGCTCATTATATTATTGATACACAAATGGCAGTAATCCACATTTAAATTTTGTTGCTATACTTAGTTTTGGAATTTCACAGGCTAAAACTTTAAAGATTATTTTTATTCTTTTATTCTCCCTCCTTCCTTCTGTGGTTCTCCTTTCAGGGTCAGGCTGGCAAAAGAAAATAAATAGCATTGCTCTTTCTTGAAATGCTTTCCTTCTGATACTGGCTGTTCAACAGAACTGACTAGGAACATGATTATATTCATTAATTCCTGTATTTCTTCTACTCAGGTTCATTGCCAAGCTGACATTTTAGGTAAATTTCTTATGTGCACTAGTTTGGTCCTTTTCTGTTCCTTCCACTACTGCTAGTGCCTTTTGATACTGGGTGGGACAGACTGTGGATATGTTCACACCAGGGTAATGTTTCTTCATTATAATGCCAATAAGCGATAAACTATATGTTGAGGGTGGGATAGGCACTTCGTCTATTAGTGTTAATAGGTGTTTCACTGATTGTTACCTCCTATTTTCCAAAAGAATATGGGTACAGCTTTCTTCAACGTACTTGGGATTAAATGGTTTCTTTCTCTTCTAAAGAATTTATGTAAACAATAAACAGTTTCTTTTATAAAATGTGAGCACCAGGCTGATCTTTATTGTTTTGGATCCTGAATGCCCATTATTTTATATCTGCTAGTTGATACACACAAGATACTTTATTAGGTATTGTTTTAAAATAATTAGTAGAATTTTAGAGTGTATATATGAGGTTTTCTTTTGTTAATATATCCAAATTGTGTTACTGTTACAGGCATTAGTCAATAATCCCAAAATCGAAGTAATAGATGGGAAGTATGCCTTCAAGCCCAAGTACAACTTGAAAGATAAGAAGGCCCTACTTAGGCTCTTAGATCAGCATGACCAAAGAGGTTTAGGAGGAATTCTTTTAGAAGACATAGAGGAAGGACTGCCTAATTCCCAGAAAGCCGTCAAGGTAACCTGTCTTGTCTTTCTATGCTTTAAGGTAATTTGAATTAATAATGCGTTTAGGTTTTAAAAATACAGCAAGAATTTAAAATTTTTTATTTTTAAAGCCTCCATCATCCTAGAAAGAGTGCTACATACCTTATTGCTGAATATCACTGTGGTCGCCTTTGAAGTACTCCCTTTGGGAAGCTGTGCACCCATGCCAGCTCCTTGCTAAGGTTACGACACCTTACCAAGTTTGTACAGTGCTGCCAACATAAGTACACAGTGGCTAGTTTAAACACTTAATTGTCACATTTTAGGGACGACGACAGCTCTGATGGCCTTTCCAGAAAGAGTTCCAAAATTGCTTTAAAGGATGAACTAGGCGCTGGCATCGGTGGTGCACAGCTTCCCAAGGCGAGTGAGTACTTTGAAGGTGACCACAGTGATGATCACAGTGATACTCAGCAATGAGGCATGTAGTGCTTTTTTTAGGATGAGTTTGTGAAATTAATTGTCAGACCTAATATGTAATTGGGGTGGTGAGCCAGTTGAAGATTTGAAATTTGTTTCTTGTGCTGCTACAGAGCAGGACAGAGTGTGACCTTTTCTGTGTACCTTTCACAGCTCCTTTTGTTTTGCTGTTATGTGCGTTGTTTGATTCTTCAGAATATTCCTGGAAAGTTTTCCTAAAAGACATTATTAGTGTTTTTCTCCTAAGTTTGTGTATGTGTATGTGAGAACTGCTTCAACAAGACATTGCTAACCTGAGCAACCAGAGGGATTAAAACACAAAAGCACTGACTGCTAATCTGGCTGTTTTGAATTCCTAAAGGGGCTATCAGTAAATCTTGCATTTCCAGTTTAAATTTGGAACTTACTTGGAAAGATTGGAAGTCTCTGTTCTTCACAATTACTAATACTTGATGCTAACCTGTAATTAGGTTCATTCTTTCTGTTACCTGTGGAATTAAACTTGCTATTTTCTCTCCTCTGCCTCTTGGTAATTCAGTTACACATATTAGGCCTTTTGGTATTGTCCCAACAAGTCCCTGAGGCTGGCTCTGTTTATTTCTTTAAACCTGTTTTTTGTTTTGTTCTATTGATCTGTTCTCAAGTCCACTAACTTTTCTTCTTTACCTCCAATTTGTTGTTAAGCCCAGTTGGGTGAATTTATTTTAGAGATTGTATTTTTCAGTTCCAGACTTTTCATTCTCTTTTATGGTTTATGTTTCTTTGCTGAGATTTTGTTTGTTTCATTCATTATAAGAACATTTTCTGTTACACCCTTGAATATAATTTCTTGGAGCTGTTTTAAAATCTCCCTCTTCTAATTTCAACAGCTGGGTCATCTTGGGGCGGATCGGCACTGATTCTGTCTCTTGAGTATGAGTTATGTTTTCCTGTTTCTTCATGTACAAGTATCTAATAAGTTTCTGTTGCATATTGAACATTGTAAATTATGTGTGTAAAGGCTCAGGATTCTATTATACTCATCCAAAGGGTGTTTTTATTTGTTTTGTTTTTAGATGGGTACTTATCTTGGCTAAACTCTAACTCCAAACTTAATCTTCTCTTGTAGTGGGTGGCATGTGATAAATCTTTTTTGCTTTTTTAGCTTTTTTATTTTTTAAAAAATTGTCTTCTCCAGAGTTTATAGTAGTTTTCTGTAAACTCAGGTTGGTCTCTGAGGAGCTATTTGGCCATTAACAGAAGCAGAACCCTTTTATGATTTTTAGCTTAAAGTGTCTAAACTTAAAAAAAATAAAGAACTAAAAAAAGGAAACAAAAATTCTAAACTTAACCCGCACAAATGTTGCAAATAATATGTGACCAAAGTTTGAGTTGTGCACTTTATAGCATGTTGTAAGGTGAAACTACAACAGCATGTTGTAAGGTGAAACTACAACATGCTATAAAGTGCAGAACTCATAAACTTAACAGTTGGAGTTGCTAAGTACGTTTTCTTTTCCATTCTTTTTTCCCCATTTTGATGGGGACTCGTATTACTAATGTGCTTAGTAGGCTTTTCATCACATTCTAAAGTAGAATGGTGGCATAAACTGATAGTTGCTTATTCTATTTTAAGTGATTTTGTAATGTAAGGTTAGACTTGGACACCCTATCTTTAGTGGCTCTGTTCCCTAAGGATTAGTTAAGAGCTGAAGGGGTCACAAAAAGCACACAATCCATTTCATTTTCAGGCAGGATTATTTCTGAATAGTTTGAAATGCAGAATTTTTATTCTGTTCTTATCACCTGGGTCCAGTGAAGTCTTTTTTTTTTTATTTTAAAAACATTTTTTATGTTATGAATAATTTACATAAAAATAAAGGGATGGTGAGAAACAGCTATTAGAAATTTTATTAAGAAGTTAATATAAACCTCTGTATCAAGTACATTTTGGCAAACACATTAGAAAGATGAAAGGATACTATTATATGCAAAGTGAGATGGCAAAGATTCTTACCATACAGTATGGCTTCTGAAGTTCTTCATGTTGAAAACTTGAAAAAAAAATCTTAATTTCCTTTATGTCCTTAGAAATAATGTTGTTGACGTGTTGATTCTTAAGCTTGAGATAATTGATTTGTGGTATTGTCATCTAAACACTCACAGTTTAAGACTTTATTTCTGTGATGAATTTCACTGTCATCATTGGAGTCTAGAGTGCTCTCAGGCTCTTTGCATTCTCATTCTCATTCATTAATTATAGTGCAGTATCTTCTGTTGGTTTTCTTGTCATTGCTCTGAGCAGTGGAAAATAAAACCTGAATTGTCAGCTGTGGTCACAAAAGCTAAAAGACAGCAAAGAGTATTCAGTCTTTTATACCTTCTTGAAAGATGATGTAATACTTTGAGTGATGTAATAAGAAAACTGAAATGTGGCTATTTATTTCACACTCTTAGGTGATTTAATCCTTCTTCTATTTTCTTATTTTATCTTTTTAAAACATAATTGGAAATAATTGATGGTAATGATGAATAAGTAGCAAAATATTTCAAGGTAGAGGAAAAGTAAAATCATTAAGATCATGCCATTTTTATTTGATTAATAAAAGGGTTCGGTGGTTCCAAATCATAATTGCCACATATATTGAATTTTATTGTTTTTAAAAAATAAGTACATTTTCTTTTTATACTTTGGAAGACCTCTAAGAATTAAAGTCTTAAAATACCAATCCTTAAAAATAATCAGAACTGCTCAAGAAAAATTCAAGAACTAAAACTGGGTCTAGTAGACCCTAACAGTACACTGAGGGTTAAGAGAAATGGTAATCTTTGTTGTAAAAAAAATTCAGGTGAGTTCCCTGATGGTGTAGGGCTTAAGGCTTCAGTGCTGAGCTGTGGCCTGGGTTTGATTCCCAGCAGGGGAACTACCCACATACACCACCCCCCCCCCCCCCAATTCCCGCAAATTAAAAAAAAAAAATTCAGGGCAGGTAAGGTAATTTGGAGTTACCTGAAAAAAATTTTCATTGTCTTTTAGGCTTTAGGGGACCAGATACTATTTGTAAATCGTCCTGATAAGAAGAAAATTCTTTTCTTCAATGATAAGAGCTGTCAGTTTTCTGTGGATGAAGGTAAGCCTTTTTGTATAAATAACTTTATTTAGTTTTCAAGTATGCTACAAATTTGGGGTGACAGCATTTATAATAGTCATAATACAATTATAACTTAAATTTTATAATACTGCCTTTTTAGAATTATCATCTCTTAGAACAGAGCTAATAACTCCTACATCTAACATTGATTCTCATAATCGAGTTTGAAATATATAATTTGAAAGATTTTAGGTTAATTGTTCTTGCAGTCATGGTATAGTAGTTTATGATTTCTGATGCATTTAGCTCAGCTGTGCCAAAAACGTTTGTTTATTTTTTAATAAATATTACATATGAAACTTGATGCAGAATGGGAAAAACAGCGAACTTTTGTTGGTGACTGATACTCTCTTGAGTAACTTGCTCCTTTGGTTATCAAATTGGATAAGCAAGGTGATTGCCTGTTCTTCTGGTAATTGTGAAGTTGGATACTAGGCTATATGTTGCCTCTTATAAATGTGTGATATCTAAAACTTGGATTTTAGTTTAAAATATTTCATCAGTCTTTGTCATGAAAAATAGTAATTAAACAGATTTAGTCACGAGAAATTGCTAGTAGAAATTCTCATGTAAGCAAATACTATTTTTACTGTAAATTTATATTAATTTTGGCTTTATAAAACGAACTAAACATTAATTATAAAATTTCAAAAGTAATACAGCGAAATAGTTTAACAATATAAAAGTGTACATAGGGAAAAATAGTAACATTAGACTCTAGGATCAAGCTTGTCCAGCCTGCGGCCGGGGACCTTGACTGGGGACCAACACACACGTGTAAGCTTTCCCAGAACAGTACGAAAATTATGCACAGATCGGCGTTGTAGCTCATCAGCGGTCATTAGTGTCAGCGTGCTTTATGTGCGGCCCAAGACACTTCTTCCCCTGTGGCCCAGGGGAGCCAGAGGGCGGACGGCCCTGTTACACAGCACCCATGCTGTTGGCATTGATTTATTTGAAGTCCAGCTTTATCTCACATTGCTGTCTTAACACTGTAGCATTTTTAAAATTTCACTTACGTAGTTTTGCCCATTTTTTTTTTTATATTTTTGTTATAGATTATTTCTTTTGTAGATGGTGTATGGTTGGTTTTAACTTTTTAAATCAATTCTGAGTCATTTTTATTTACTGTCTCTAATGTATGGTGTATTCCCCCCATTATTTGGATATCATGTGGTTTATGGGATGTATATATGTATGTGTGTGTGTGTGTATATATACAAAGTGGTTCCCTTTATAGCTTTTGAGTAATTTGCTTAAACTTCTAAGTATCATTTTATCAGCTTCCTTCTCTTTTTACTCCATAGTTGACACTTTCTGGGATTTTTGTTACAATCTATTGTTTATTTATGAATCCATTTATTCAACACATACTTGTTTACAAAATTAAATTTATTCTAGATGACATATACATGTGGTAAAGATATTAAACAAAAAAAGCAAGTGATTGAATGAGAAGGTAATCTAATTACACATTTCTGTGTATTAACTCGCCCGAAATTTAGTGGCTTAAAACAACCTGTTAATAATATCTCAGTTCCACGTGTAGAGACACCAAGCAGTTCTTACTTGGTGTCTCTCAGTGTGTGTTCAGTCAAATGACAGGTGGGGCTGAAGGCTTAACTGGACTTGATGTCCAGAGTGGCAGGCAGTTGATGGTAACTGTTGGGCTTCTCTGTGTGACTCATATTTCTCCATGTGACCCTGGCTTCTCACAGAAGAGTGGCTGGTTTCTGAGAGGGAGTGTTAAGAGTGAGCATTCTGAGACTAGATTATCAGTTTATTGTAAAAGGATGTAACTCAGGAGCAGCCAGATGGAAGAGATGCATAAGGCCAAATATATGGGAAGGGGCTTGGAGCTTTCATGCTCTCTCGGAGCACGCCATTCTCCCTGTATCTTCACGGGTTCACCAACCCGGAAGCTCCAACACATGTTTATTGCTCTCCTGTCATTTGCCTCACTCATTTTGCTAGAGGTAGGGGCTTGCTGACATAAGAAACATCCAACCTGTAGAGAATTTTTATAAGCATTTATTTGAGCCAAACAAGATATTCCTGGAAGAAAGATCTCAACAAACTGAGGTAAAATGCTTCTGTGACAGCTTGTAGCAGCTTTTATGAATTTGGAATTAAGGAAGATTACATAAAGGTGGGAGAAAGCAAGGCAAGGAGTGGATTACAGGATAGTTAACTAGATTGTGTGTTCTCTTGTGGGTGGTCACACTTGAAGAAAGAGGGTCTGAAAGAGTCCTCACACTCTACGAGGAGGGGCCTGAAAAGAGGAATTTCTGAGGTGTGTTAACCTAGTCCTAGACACACAGAAACAATGGACAGGGCTTGCTTATGACAAAGACAAACCTTCTACTAAAAACTTTATACCTTGGGTGTGATTGCCTACCATGACCTGCCCAGTTAGGAATCTATAATCACATCACCCTGTGAAGTTACTTTCCTTGTGATGCATTGGCAACTTATATGCCATAATTGGTGTTTTCCTTAAGTGATAAAGAATTCTTTGTAAAGATCTGAAAAATACAAAGTGCAGCTTTTCTGTGATTTACAAAGGTTAATCATATTCTATATACAGTAATTCTAGAAAATCCAGTGTGTATTAAACCAATGTAAAATAATTGTAAATATATAAGAGAATTGACTTCTAGGCTCAGTTTATTATTATAACATGTTTCATTCATCTCTGTACTTTTTTGGTAAGGTGGGTGGGAGGAGGCTGGATTTTTCAACTATGATAATATAGATTTTTGAAGCTGGATAATTTTTTTTGCTGTTGAGGTTGTCACTCTACACTATAGGATGTTTAGCAACATCCCTGGCTTCTTTAGATGCCAGTAGTATACTTTGCCCGACATTATGACACTCAAAAATGTCTCCAGACATTACCAAATTGCCTGGGTTGAGAATTATATTAAAGGTACAGCTTGTTTTTTTATAAAATTAGAGAAAAGGTTAAGATACATTGTCTTCAAACTTCTTTTTGTGCATTCTTGTATTAAGCACATTCATTGATACAAAGGAAAGGTGAATAAGGTTTCTGTCCTTGAGCTTACAGGTGAGGAAGGAATGGCATGGGAACACATATAATGCACCATGTCACGTATTACTGTCATGTTCATTCAGTGCTGTAAGGAGGTCCTGAGGAGAACAGTCACCCCACAGGAACCTCGGGGGTAAGCCACTGCTCTTGTAGTTGAAAGTGTCGGTATTGCATAAATCACTAATTTAAAAAAATCTGAGTTTTTGTTAATGATAAAAAGTATGTGTGTTTCCAGAGAAGACCCATCGAAAATTGATGCATACCTTCTTTCTCTTTTTGTAGTTTACTCCTCAAAGTGCTGTCTTGATTATGTTGATAAAGATTTTTATTGTAGCCCACTAGGTGGCAGCCTTAGCTATAAAGAAGAAATCTTATGTGAACAAGCTTTCAGTCACTGACGATTCATCCTTTATTCTGTCCGTATTAGAAGGAAATGTCCTAAAATGAGATATAGCACAAGTAAGGAGAGAATTTATTGTGTAGTAATTTAAAAAATCAAATAGGTAAGTAAACAGAGAGTAGTCGGAGCTAGGTATCCATCTTGTTTCACAAAGGTATTCAGTATTTTCTTCAATCAAGGTCTTACAGGCATTATAAATGCCGTGGTCAGGATTGTCCAAGTAGTCAAAGTGTAGGCTTAAATCCTAGCTCTACTCCTTACTGACTTAGGGAAGATACTTAACCCTTCTCTTTCTGAGATTCCTCATTTATAAAATAGGAGTAATGGTGTCTATTCCTCATGGTCCTTAGATTAAATGAGTTAATATAAATAAACGCTTAGAACTTGGAACTGAACCTGGCACACAATACAAATAATAGTGAAAGTAATGTTAGCTGTTAGTAGCATTGAAAATGTAACACAGGACCAAAACTAAGTGTTTTCATCTTACTTACCTGGTTACTGACTCGTGGATCTGTAATTTTGCATTTGATTTGATAGCAAAGAAAAAGCCAGTTTAGCAGGGTGAGGCTACATATTTGCACCGATCTGTCTCAGTTACATATTATTTGTTGGTGTTCCTGCTGATAAATTCAGGGACATTTTGACTTTCTTCTCATTGCTTGTAACTTGTTCTTTTCTGCCTGGAAGGTTAAACAGTTTATGCTTAGAATTCAGGACTCCTCTTGTAGCTACTTTCCTGGCCCACTGATGCTGTTTTGGTCATTATTTTTGTTAATGGCTATATGGTATTCCCATTTTATGGATGTACTTTGAAACAGTTTTTTCTGGTGTTCCACGGGTAGAAATTTAGTTGTTTTTTAATTTTTTGTTTGCTGTTATAAATAGTGCTCAATTCTTGCACATAAATATATGCCCACTTGCCAGATTAGCTCCTTACTGTTGTCCTCTTTTAAGTAAAATTGCTGGGTCAAAACATAAGGCATATTCTAAAAAATTTCAACAACTTGTCTAATGCCCATTGTAAAGTGTGAACCAGTTCTTGGGACCAATTTAACCCTTCACAGCATTGTATGAGGAGGTATCCATTTCTTTACCCTCATCAGTACTGCATGTTGTTAGTTGACTTTGCCAGCCTCATAGAAAATAAAGATTGTTTTTATTTTAATTTGTATTTTCTTGCAATGATTTTATAAAATTAAAGAAAACCAGTTTATTTCTCTTAGTATCTCTGTCAACTGAGCGTTTGTTTTCCCCATACATTAAAAAGTAATTAGATTTGGGATCCTGTGAGATCTTGTCTCTAAAATTAGGCCTTGCCTTTCAGTGTTCATTTTAAGTATTTATTCAGCTGTAATACATTTACATAGTGGATATAATTTTTAAACACTAAAACAGCATTGAGCTAAGGAAAGGCAGGTATTAAAGTAGAAAGATTTTATTGAAGGAAAAAAAAAAAGACAGTAAAGAGTTGTTCAGGGATTTTCTTCCTTTGAAAATAGTTTCAGTGCAAAAGGAAGTTAAATTTTGTTTTAATACACTTGCAATTCTATCATGTCATGAAAATTTATTAGTGCTATATGGTGGTACGTTAATATTAATATACAGATTAGACCATTGTTGTCACTATTCTAGTAGGTATTATTGCCTTCATGATTGTGTTGTAGAGGCGTGAATTATATAAAATGTGTACACATCAAGAAGAAAGTGAAAGTAGTTTCAGTTTTCAAGGAACTGAAATTTTGCAGGTCCAGTAACATAGAGGCTTGGTAAAAAGTATATTCAATAAAATGTACCATGGGGTAGAAGGTGTTCTTATAATATGCACTTTTATTCTCTTTGCCTTTTTTGTTACAGAGAGAATTATACAGTTTAATTGACATACAGTTATATCATGTGATACTTATTCTAAATTAATGAATACAGTTTTTACATGTTGATGGAATTTTAACAGGTCATGGTTAAAATTCCAGAACTGTTCATTTGTATGTGACATACTTCCTTCAACAACTGTGGCAAATTTGATGTGTAAAATTCTGGTTATGGTATACATTTTTAAACAATTTTCTTGTTTTCTTGTGTATTTTCTTGGAATTACAGAAATGTTTTTATTACTGACTTAGAAAATATTTGACCTGAAGCTATTTTCTCTCATATATATCCACAGTGAACAGAGGTTAGTCACATTAATCCCATTGGTCTTAAAGTTTGGCTAAAAAGTAGGTAGGTGGCAACTTCTAGCCTTCACTTAGAATGGAGAAGCTGGAGAAAGCATTGTTCACACCCTTAGAACAGTAACAACAATAAATCCTATGCAGCTGCAAATTTATAGTTTCTTTGTATTTTTCAGAGAGCTGAGGTTGCAGGGCCATCACCTGTCCCAAAATTGAAGGAAAGGCATCTCCCTCTTAGACAGTGGTTCTCAACCTTCCTAATGCCGTGACCCTTTAATACAGTTCCTTATGTTGGGGTGACCCCCATAAAATTATTTTTGTTGCTACTTCATAACTATAATTTTGCTACTGTTATGGATCGTAATGTAAATATCTAATATGTGTTTTCCAATGGTCTTAGGCGACCCCTGTGAAAGGGTCATTCAACCCTCAAAGGGGTCACAACCCACAGGTTGAGAACCACTGCTCTAAGAAAAGATGAGATGGAAGCTCTTGTTTACCTTGGACAGACAAAATGAACACCTCTCAGAAAAATTCAGTTGAAATTTTTAATGAACTACTTGCTAAGGGCTTAGTTGAACTAGCAAGAGAATGTAGAACTCTGGAGGCTGCAGGCACGTGGGAATTTGTACCCATCTCCTCAGACTTTACTGGATGCTTAAAGATAGAAATGAGGGTGGGGACACTGCACCCATTGAACGGGTCTAGAAGAGGGTTACAGTAGTAAATGTTTCAGGAAAGACATGAAACTCTGTCTAAATTCTTCTGTCTAAATATGTCTCCCCTATAAGACAAAAGTCTTAAACTTTTGAGGGAAGGGAAGAGAGAGAAAACCCTCTACGCCCAAGAACAGGGCAGGAATATATGCTGGGTCCAGAACTTTGGCAAAGGGGGCAGGGCAGGAACACCGAGAAGGCCATGCCCCAGACACCAAGGAACACAGTGCTTGCCTAAGACAGAGGCTTAATCAGAGTATCAGTAACCCATACCAGGCTAGCAGATGTGGATTACCAGGTAACAGTGGAATGCCAAGAGGTATAAGAACATGGAGGCTGACAGACCATCTTACGTGCGTCTTAAAGGGAAGACATAAAACCAGAGGTTGAACAGACATTGAGAAAAACCCTCTGGCAAATGAGCCTCTGCCTTAAGCACAGGTATGGCTACAGGAATTTGAAGTTTGTGATGCATTATGGGTAACTATAGTAGCAATAAGTTCCAAACAGAGCTCATGTCCTGACACTACAATCACCTCACCTCCACATACTAAAGGCCTAGTAGAAGGAAAGGTGTGCCCATAATCAGGCATGAAAACTGTTTATCTCAGTCTCAGCTGTCCTACAAAGGATATCCTGCTCTCAAAAGAAATTATGAGGCAAAAAGATACAAGGAGAAAAGCAATGCACTTTTGAGACAAAGGAAATAATAGAGCCAAATTCTTAGATTACAGACACTAGAACAATCAGACATGGAATTTCAAATAATTACTATGTTCAGCCCTGTAGTAGAAAAGGCAGACAACATGTATAATCAGGATATTTCAGCAAAGAGATAAACATAAGAAAATTCTAGAAATCACTGTAACAGAGCCAAAGAATGTCTTCAATAATGTCATTAGTAAACGTGGTTTAACCAAAGGAAATAATATTTAAACTTGAAGATAGAACAGTACAAATGACCTAAACTGAAATGAAAGAAAAAAAAATGTGGGGGTTCCCTGGTGGTGTAGTGGCTAGGATTCAGCACGCTCGACGCAGTGGCCTGGGTTCGATTCCCAGCCAGGGAACCACCTCAATGGGAAAAAAAGGTGAAAAAAATAGAAGAGAATATCCATTAGCTTTGAGATAATACCACATGGTCTGTATGTATAATTAAAATCTCAGGAGAAATAAAATGGGACAGAAGGAAAAATGGCCAGGAATTTTCCAAAATTAATGATCGACAACAAAACAAAGATCCAAGTAGTTCAGAGAACACAAGGCAAGATAATCCCCAAAAAGCAAATGACAGAAAAATACCTAGGCATATCTACACTGCTGAAAAATGAAGATGAGAAAATATTAAAGGTAGTCAGAGGAAAAAGCTGATTATAGTGGAAAAATGAATTACAGCAGATTTCTCATTTGAACATGCACAATCCAAAAGACAGTATGGTGACATTTTTAAAGGAACAAAAAGAAAAACTTTTCAACTCAGAATTCTGTACCCAACAAAAATAGTCTTTCAAAAATGAAGGAAAATCACTCTTTCAGAGTGATACTGTCAACAATACAAAAACTGAGAGAATACATTGTCATCAGACCTGCATTACCAGAAATACTAAGAAAGTTCTTCAGGCAGAAGAACTTACAGAAAGTGCTTCAGTTACTTGGTTCTGTACATATTAGTGAGTGTGCTGTAAATGGAATAAATGAAGGTAAATATAAAATTCATGTTTTTGTAAAGTAAAACTTAATTGCTTTGAATGATAGCTGACTATGAAGCAAAAGTACTAGAAATGTATTTTCTGTTTAGAGCATATGTAATAGTAAAACTCTGACAATAAAATTTATGACAGTAGAAGCTCAGAGGCCAGGAGGGAGTATACTGTTAGGACATACTTAGACTACATGAGAACTGGGGTAATTTACTTGAAGCTAGAACATCATGGGAACTGGGAGTACCAATACCCCACACAGTTGAAAAGCCAAGTGTAACTTTTGACCCCCCCCCCCCCCGCCAAAACTTGGCCTCCTGTTGACTGAAAGTCTTACTGATAATGTCAGCAGTCAGTTAACACATCTTTTGTACATTGTGTGTATTATATAAAGTGTTCTTACAATAAAGTAAGCTAGAGAAAAGAAAATGTTATTAACCCTTTTGGTGCAGCTGTTGACCGAAGTTGACTGTAAGAGCTGGGTGCCCCTACATGTTTTCTGCAAGTTTTATTTGTTTTTTAGTTGTTTTAGGTTCATTTACAGGGTAGTTAGCAAGAAACTAACATAAATTGCAAGTATAATTGATCCCTTGGGAAATTCATATTCTGGCCCAAATTTTGCACTGGGATGAGAGGAAAATATTTTTTTCTAGCACCAAAAGGGTTAAAATCATAAGTTTCATCTATGAGTTTTTTCAAAATGTCAAAAATCTCCCCATTTTCCTAATATATTTATTTATTGAAAAAAAAAATCCACATGTAAGTGGACCTACGCAATTCAAACACCTGTTGTTCAAGAGTCAGCTGTAAATGGTTGTAGCTTCTCAGTATAAAACTTTGATTCCCTGTCTTCCCGTGTTTCTTTTTACTGATAGGAGGGGAAATGGGGTATCCTGCGCTCAGGGGAGATGAGCAGGAATTTGAACCGTTTCAATGGAGAGAACTGGTTTGTGGAATAAATGGGGAGAGTCCGCTGCCTTTCTTTCCCAGGAGAGCAGGCAGGCCTTAGCACGTGGCCCTTTATTTACTAGACTAAGACTAGAATCCTGCTGGTCTGTTGTGTAAGTACTCACTTGTGTTCTGGGCCCTTCTGCCACTCAGTGTCCAGCATTTAAGGTGTCTCACTTCCTCTGTGCGTATAGTGAATTCTCAGATGGCAGTGCACACCAGAGGAGATAATAGTGAGGCCTGGATTTCAGTCACTGAGATGATCTAGCTTGTAAACAGCTGTTGTAAAATAACTACTGTCTTATTGGCACAGAGTTTCAGAAACTGTGGCGAAGCGTCACTGTGGATTCGATGGATGAAGAGAAAATCGAAGAGTATCTGAAGCGACAGGGTATTTCTTCCATGCAGGAATCTGGACCAAAGAAAGTGGTATGTGATCGCTAGAAAGAATTGTAATTCTCTGTTCTTTGAGCTGTTAGCCTGCTTCCTGTTCTCTCTAAAGAGCAGGTAGTTGGTTCTTCCAGTTTAATCCTATGACCTAAATCCATTGATCTTGGTCCCTTGCAAACCAGGTCACATGTGGTTTGTTGAGGGCCAGCGGATCTCTCTGCCCTCAAATGCTGCTTCCCAGGCTTGATAGTTTCCCCCATCTGCCCTCCAGCGACAGCACACTTCTTCTAGTGCTGACACGCTGGCCTCGCAGTCTCGAACCCGGAGCCTGCTGCCTCACCTGGGCCTTTTAAGGCTCTCGTCGTGCTCTTCTTGCCCTTGCTCCAGGGAGCCTGGTGGACTTGGTGCCTGGCTCTCCCTTAGCCCTGATCCCACTGAATTGTGCTTAGGAACTAGATATTTGTCTGGTCCCCAAATCCTGCTCAGATTGAGGGGTATGTGATGGAATGAGGACTTGTGAATTGCCTTGTACAGCTAATCAACTGCATTAGCCGAGGACTAAGCCCAGATGAAGGATAATTCACCAGCACTCTATAGACTCGAGCTGCTGTACCTCCCTCTTTTCCTTGTTCACCATCATGCTGCTAGCTTGACTTCTTTGTGACTTGGTGTGTGTGTGTGCATGTGTGTGTGTGCACATGCAGTGAATTTTTAGGATTCCTTAAAAGGGAAGCTTTATTGCCAGTGATCTCCATAAATTAGTGTAATTGTAGCACTTCATGATTTCCTGTTATGGTTTAGCTTGTTGATTTTATCATGTGGTACTGATGTTTCAGTATGCTGAAAAGAATAGAGAATAATAAATCTTTATATGCCCATCCACTTCCTAGTTTCGTCATATCTCTGTTTTGCCTTGTCTACGTCAGATCTTCTTTTATTGGTAATGATGGATGTACTTTTAAACCACACAGTGGTGAGAAGAAACAGAGAGCTTTATGCCTCTCTTTTCATCCACTCAGTACTAGGATAGTCCTGGTGAATTGTTGAGCCAGCCTGTTTGTTCCCGGTGTGAGTGCGCACGGCAGCAGAGCAGAGGGCAGCGGTCCTCGTTTGCTGGACATGTGCTGTGGACTGGGGTGTGAGGCTGGGCCACAGAGCAGTAAAACAGGTCACACGCCCCACAGCTCTTTGCTGCTGATGCTGGATGTCCTTAGTAAATCTTTATCACATCATCCCTCTGAGCAGCTATTGTTTCTGTTTTTACCTTTCCCTGTAGGCCCCCATTCAGAGAAGGAAAAAGCCTGCTTCACAGAAAAAGCGCCGGTTTAAGACGCACAACGAACACATGGCTGGAGTGCTGAAGGACTACTCCGACGGTGCCCCCGGCAAGCAGTGAGCCGTTTTGTAGGTGAGCACAGAGGGACAGTGTCAAAGTCAGGGTCTTCCTGATGCTGGCGTCCGAAGACTGCCTGTCTTCCCATTCTGCTTCTTAGGACTGAGAGGAGAGGAGCAGTTCAGTTTACAGAGCAAGTGCAAATCACTAAACTCAAAGCTTATTAATTGAATAAGCTACTGAGAAATATGACGTTCCCTGTTAACCTGCCGTTACTTGGGGGGCAGGGCACTTAGCATGGCACGCAGGTGTCTTTGGTATTTATCTCTACTTCTGAGTGGTTCCTGGTTCCATTTTTTCTCTTTTGTTACTTTAGAACAGGTTTGTACATGGTCTTGAATGCAGTACTTTCAAAAGAACATATTTATAATAAAATCACTGTAGAAGGATCTCTAAGATGTTAGTGAATTGAGTTTGTTTCTTTTTGTTCTTGGCAATGGCAGTTGGCAGCTCCAGTCTTTAACTCCCACAGGCCATGTGTTTGGGACACTGTTGGAGACTGAGCTGTGCTGTGTTGCTGAGCATATGGATTTCACAGTTGGAACATAAAGTGTTGTCTCTTGTGAGCAAGTGAGGGAATAAAGATACGGTACATGGGATTTTTTTAATGTTTTCTTTTAAAAGGATCAGAATTTAGCCTCTTGGACTTCGGGGGTCATGTCTCTTGCCATCAAAGATGGATAAACTCTTCTTGCCAACCTGAATATCAGCTTTCTCCCAACCCTCGTGGGGCTCTTCTTGTGGAGCATAGCTTTATCTCCCCATCCCTGGCCAGGCTCATGAGAGCTGTTACCAAAGACATGGGTTCTTAAGAGTCATGGTGACTTATGATGACTATGACATCACTAGGCAATAGGAATTTTTCAGCTCCTTTATAATCTTACAGGACCACCAGGTATGCAGTCTTTCGTTGACTGAAACATTGTTATGCGGCTCACGAGTACTGGACGCTGCAGGTGGGAGCTCCGTCTGCCAAGAACTCAGTGCTGTTTGTTGTAAGCCCCTCACCCCTTCTCCGGCACATTCAGATTCCCAGTGGCCACTTTCCCTGCAGATCCCCATGGGGTGAGACCAGCGGGGGCTTCTATAAAGTGACCCACCACGCTCCGCAGCTGGATGTCCACCTTGGGCTCTTTCCCCACTGGAGGACTGTGGGCTCTGGGGAGACCGCCCGGTGCTGCAATGGCCTGGGGAGGGCCACTGTGCTCAGTGTGTAGCTGCTGCTCTTCCCCTTCCGATGTGGTCTGCTCGGTCTCCGTGGTGCAGGGCTTGTCACCCTCACCCTTGTGTTCTAGAATTCTCAGGGTGTCTCAACCACGAATAGTTGGTGGTTAAGTGTTCTTGTGGGAGGGAACAAAATCAGGAACAACCTGTGTTGTCATCTTGGGGATATCACCTGGCACCATCTGTTTTGTTGTTTAGGTCTGGGATGCATTTTGGACATCTCAAAAACTTTTATCTCGTTTTGCAAGGAGACAGGTATCAAGGCCTCACAGGTTCTAAGTTAAGATGCTTTACTGCCAGTTGTGTATTACTAGTGGTTTCTAGCTAAGCCTCTGGTCACTCTGGTCATCCGTACTTTGTGAACTAGCCTAATAGATTTGTTATCTCATCCCATTATCTTGTCTAAACTCATTTCAAAATGAGGAAATTGAGACTTAGTGAGAAATGTTTTGCTAAATTGTCACAGTTGCAAATTCTGTAGCTTTATGTCCTTTACTTGCATTTTCTTGTGTTGATCTTTGCCTACTACGTGGAAGAGAAATCCCTCCATATACCCCATGTTAAGGTACTGGGATCGGGCCACCTGGTGACATGTTGATCTGTGTGAGAAATTGTGATAGCCCAGTTGTGTTTGAAGACTAATAAAAGGAAGAATCTTTTACCAGTTCTTCTGGGTGTCTAAAAACGTATCCCCCAGGAATCTGAGTTGATGCTGCAGTCATGTTCTTGCCTCTTCTCCCTTCTCCTGGATCTGCTGGCTATTTAGAAGTGGGAATGGGCTAGATGCATTAAGAGGTTGGTCTGAGTGCATTTTGATCTATAATTCATCACTCATTCGAAGCTTTTAAAAGGGGACAGCTAAGAGAAATGTAGTTGAGCCCAGACCAAGTGTAAAAAATGAACATTGCTGCTGTCACATCCTGTAAGTGTGGCCACATGATGGTGGTTCTTGGGGGACAGAGGGCACTTGATACCTGTGGAGCAGAGTGTTAGCGAAAAGGCAGTGCAGCCCCATCACAATATTTCTGTTCAGTGTTCCTAGGGAGCGCACTGCTAGTGTACAGCCCTGATTACATCTGTGAGCTGTTTGAAATCACTACAAGAAAACTGTCCTGCATGTGGCAGTAGGTCTTTTGGATTTATAAATTCCCCAGTTCTTAGTAGCTGACAATTTTCTGAGGCATAGAGGATGAGACTTGATGTCCCCTCTTCCCTCTAGCCAGTTTTTACTTGCAAATGACTTACTTGTGGGAAAGATTTTAGGGTTTGTTGATTGCTCTTTAATAAGCCAGGACCAGCAGAGTTGCCCTGTAGCAA
Organism: Lyroderma lyra; assembly: GCA_004026885.1. Classification (NCBI taxonomy): domain Eukaryota; kingdom Metazoa; phylum Chordata; class Mammalia; order Chiroptera; family Megadermatidae; genus Lyroderma; species Lyroderma lyra. Next base: position 201,161 of record PVJL010000638.1, on the reverse strand, counting down.
GGCTGGAGTGCTGTGCGTGGAGGTAGCAGGGGTGCCCTGTCTTCAGTGTGTTGCTGTCCTCGGGGCTTCCTGTAGGACAGTCCGCCTTGTCCCAGTGTGTTCTGTGGGCTTGTCCTGAGAAACCAGTAGATATTCTGTGGGGTGTGGGGGAGGTCTAAGGACCTTTAAGTTTCCAAACTTCTCAGACTAACTGGACCTTGGAACACCTGCCCAATCTTGGGGGGTGTGTGTGTGTGTGTGGTGTGGAGTGAGCACACTTTGGAAACAGCTAGACTAGTCTTTGGCATTGTGCTTTTGGCCTTCCTTCCGGCCATAGCAAAAAAAGCAAAAGCACATTTTCCTTCATAGAAGGATTTCCATTAGAAATAAATGTGGCTGGTGCCCTCTCCTGGAGTGGCCGGCTGCTGTTGTGGGCCCCCTGGGGCAGTTAGGCCTGCAGAACCAGTCCAGTTCCCCTGGTTTTGAGGGACCACATTCCTGTGCCTCAAATCTCATTGGTTTCAAGACCCTGTGAGAACCCAGGGAATTTCAGCCACCCAGAATTTTGTGGGGGTTGTTCAACTCAAACTTACTCTTTTGTGTGTTCCATTTTTTAAAAAATTAAAGGTATTACAGGGAGAGAACTGAGTAAACCATAGCCTGAATCTGGCAGGACCTGCTCCGGAAAACGCAGGGGCCGGTTTATCTCACACTGGACTGTTGTAAGAATTTGAACTTTTTTGCTAAACTTCTCATGCCCAAGGCCTGCATTTAGTTCTAGGGGAAAAGTATCCCTTTGTCCAGGTACATATTTTAACTTGAAGATCGTTTCTCATTCCATTTAGGCGTGTTTTTTTGCCTAAACAAGTTTGGGTTGAATTTAAGCACCTGACCTAATTAAGTTTCTAATTTAGTGTTAAATTAGCATGGACAGGGTTCCACTTGAATTTTAGGGGAGATGTGTGCACGCACTGGCGTCTGGAAGGCTTCACTGTTGTCTTTATTTAGGGGCGTGGTATGTTATGGTTTGTGGGACAAGGGCCTGCCCCCTCCCTTACAAAGTGGGGATCAGAGTGGCTGTACTTTGGAAGCACTGGGGAAATAGAGCCCGTGGGTGTCACTAGAGGGCTGTGAAAGGGGGACGAAATGAGGGAGAATTCTCATGGCGTCTTTGGGGACTTTGTCAGAGCCAGGGCAGTTTAGGGAAGAGTGAGACTATTTTCGTACCATCTTAAGGCGTTCTGCAGCAGGGGCAGAGTAAATTTTGCCCGTTTGGTGCCTTACTTAGCTGGTGACATGAAAACCTTATGTAACCAGTTCTTAGTTTTGAGGACTGGTATTTCAGATAACACCTCACTAAGTGACATTCTTCTGCCTTCTAAGAATGTTGTAAAATTGTTTGATATTATGAGAGGGTGTGATAGATAGGATTAAAGAGAAATGGGAAGGAAATTTGTCGTGTGGTTGGTATGCATTTGGTTGATCTTGCAAAAAAGAAATTTGCTAAGCAATGGTGTGACAGCTGGGATAAGCACTTTATTTTTTAAAATGACAATAGAAAAGTACCTTTAAACAGTTTATAAAAGCCTCATAGACGGTGGAGGTTGTGTTCTCCTTAGGAACCAGAATGCAGTCTCATCCTGAGCCAGGCACGCTGCAGGTGTCTGTGTGCTCTGGGATGCCCTGTGCCGCAGTATGTGAGGGCAGCAACCTCGCTCCTGGTGCTTCTTGTCCTCTTTTATTTATTGCTTTTTGGTATGTGGGTAGCTCCCCGACTGGGAATCGAACCCAGGCCGCAGCGCTGACGCCACTACACCATCAGGGAACTCCCCTTGTCCTCTTTTTCTGATGACCTTTAAAGTTTCTTGACATCTTTATTTCTAATGGAAAATAATGAAAACAAAACCCCAAAACCACCTGTGTAGTCATTAACACATTGAAGTCTTCAGCACTACATGAGCAGATCGGGAAGACAGACTGTGATCATGTTAGCTACACCAGCTCTTGCAAATCCTTAGGTCAGTATATTTTTACACATGGCTCTTCTACAACAATGGCGCAAGACCGAGCTGTTAGACTGTGGACATGTGTCAGCTACGATACAAGACTGACGTTTTGGCTTTGAGAAGTCTTGAAGCAAGCTGTATACAGTATTCTTTCCAAACGCCCCCTGGTTGCGCCCTCTCTCTGGGCCTGTGTGGTAGGTAGTCTCCCTGTGAGCACATGGGGGATTCAAGATGAAGTTGTAAATGATTCCTTTGGCATGGTGCTGCCTAGACTCAGGACCACCAGCTTGGCCGGTGTTCTGCAAAAATCCCCTGGGGGCTGTGAGCGTCCCCCTGCAGCCTCATGGGCCAAGCCAGCCTTGTCAGTGAGACACTGCACTGGGGATTATGCCTCCATGGGTCACAATTTGTGTAGTCACCTCTGGGGCCGCCAGGGTGTCCTAAGGGCACATTCTGATCAGAAATTTGTACCTTGCCCAGCTCTGAACATGCCCACGGGTAGAAGCTCCTGGAGGCTCCCGATTGTCTGGCAGGGACGTCGTACTAGAACCGTGAGTGCACACCTGGTACCACAGACAGCACAGGTCTGTCTCTAACAGCACATTTCTACTTGACCCTGGACTAAGACCAGGCACAGATCTCTATACATTCACAATACAATTCTGGAAATTTTGATACTTAAAAACATGCAGCTTATTTTAGGGGGGAAAAATAGATATTTTTTAATTACAAGCATTCAAAAGTCAAGCACAAAAACTGTTATCCAACCCAGTGTAAGATCATCCATCCCATCGTACTTAAATGTTTGGTATAAAAATACTCACTCTTGGTTTTATTGCTGACATCTTTTGTTTCATTTGAAAATATCTTCAAACTTTACAGAAATGGTTGTCAGACCATGCGTTCTCACAGATAACACACTATTTCTTACAATTATACAGTGTAAAAGAGTAAAACATATATTTTTTTCTTCGAGAAAAACAGATGTGTGATAGAGGCTGTGGCAGTGTCTTGAAGGGATCAAAACTGGGCGAGGTCTTTTCAAGCCTGAAACAGAAAGAACTGCGTCAGGAAGCAGGTCTCACAAGTGTGCAGCACTCCCCCCTCGCCGTGGGGCTGTTAGGAGACATCTGCTGATAGAATTCATGGCTGAGTCCCTACAAAAGTGTATGTGTGTCACCATGGAATGCATTTACTGACTTGGCACACGTATTAGTGTTCTCACCTTAGATACATAGGGAGTATGTATTTAATTTCCACTTCTCTCTCACTAGAAACTTCTCAAAACCTTCTTCTGCTGCAGTTTTCAGGAAATGCTGCCCATATTTGTTTTGCTTTGTGGCAGAAAAGAGGGCCTTCAAATAATCGAGACTTTCTGACTGCTGCTGGCAGAGTCTATGATCTTCTTAAATATATCTCGGCTCCTCTGTGTCTGGATTTACTTTAATTATGTTGAAGGCTGCATCGTGAAACCTCTGCTGTTACTCTATTCACTTTTCTCTCTCCAACTCTCTTGAGTTTTTTTTTTTGCCGTCAACTACGGTTGCAGGAAGGGTATATACAGAAGTAAATCAGCATATCCTAGAGTTTTGTACAGGGAAATGCTGATTTGTGAGTGAGAGGTGGCTACAAATAGCGTAATTACTGATAACCCATATAACTTAGACTTATTTGGGAAAATCATGTATTTAGCAGTAAATCCTGAAATTGGAAACCTTTAGTTGAACACTTAATTTTAGTAAATACTTCTATCCAAACCAGACGAACTATGATCCAATAAATCTTGTCACAGCCTAATTTGTAGATGACAGCACAAAGAAATAATGGACCACAAGTCAGAAGACCCCATATAATTACCACATACCTATGGATTGTGCCAACATCCACGGAAAGAAATCAGGGTGTAGCTTTGAAGAGAAGGGATCTAGAACCTTATCTGTAACGTTAGACCAACACCTGGTTGTAACTGTTACATTAGTCCTAGCACATCAATTTAATTATGCTTGTGTTAGAGAGCACTATTAATGCTCCCATCTCATGCTCTGAGGCCTGGCACACCCACACACAACATCAGTGGCCCCCCATCTCCTACCTGCTCCTTTGACTTTCTCAGCAGACCTCTCTGAAACAAGAGGAAGTAAACCCCTCAGGAAATGCACAATAGTGGGATTGGGCCCCCACTCACCAGCAGGATGGGGGCCAGGCCTCTTCATCGCTCCCATCTTGGTGTATGTCACACATCCAGTGATGCTCAGTGAGCAAGGTCAGCAGAAGGACCCCACCTGAGAGCTACATTTCTTCTGCAACACTGATTTCTACCCCACTATTCAGGTGTATGTAGCATGGAGCACCCCTGGCTGGGTGGCAGACGTGAGGGTGCCCAGACTTGGGGCATGGATCCAGGGGGCTTATGAGACAAGGCATTACCTTTGGGGCCGTCTGACAGATGCGTATCTACTGCCAAAGGACCCTCCCCTCGAGTGATGAGGCGATGCCACTCTGCTTCCAGGGGCTGAGACATGAGGGACTGAATGAGCAGGCGGCCCAGAACAGTGGCCACATGGGAACTCTACCTGCCGTGGGCGGCGCCCCTGGCTGTGTATGGGTAGGGGCCTCCTGGTCTACACCTTTCTCTGGAGAGCTCACGGCCATCTTTGGGCACATGCATGCTGCTAATGCTGGCCTCTCTCTGGTTCCATGACCAGTTCCTAGGCAGCTCTCCCCATCTGTGCTGGGCAGTTCTGTCAGGACCTCAGAGGCAACATGTCTAAACTCAGACTTAACACACTTTGCCCTGACCCCTCTGACCAAGTGTCTTTGTCCCTACACTCGGCCCCTGCTGTTTTGTCCCTGATACAGTCCTGCTCTCCGAGATCACTCTATTCCTGACACCACCATCACAGGTTTACCTCTCCTGCTGTTTCTAAAATGACTGAGTCTTGATCCGTTTTACTTCAGGTAACAAGATGACAGTGATTTCCTAAAACACACCCCTCCCCCTTGCTCAGATCTCTCCCGCACCCCAAGACCTAGATCTCTGACACATCCCTCAAGGCCCTCAACAGCCTGGTCGGATGCTCACTTCCACCAGCCTTCCCTGAGCCCATCAGCCTGCAGGGCTTTCTCCAGTGACTCACCTCCAGGAGCTCTCACTGTCCAGGCCACTTACTTGGCTTGCACAAGGATTATCATGGATTAGTTTTCTTCCTAAGACTATTTCCTCCAACCTCTACCCCAGACGCAGTCAATTGCATACAGCAAAAACATGGGCTGCAGGCATAATGAAACAGGCCATTAGCAGGACGTGGCACTGAAACTCTGTCCTCTAGTCCCGACAGTGCCCTGGGCTGAGAGCCAGGAGCCTGCGCCCAGGGACTTGTGCTGGGCCCTGCACACCAGCCCGGTGGTGCTGTGAGCACCTCTCCTGGGCAGGGCAGCGTTGGGGTCTTCCAGCAGAAATGTATGGGGGGAATGGGAGGGTGCCTCCAGCTTTCGTGACCTCTTTGTCCCTTCTTTCTGGACCCCTGAGCAGGCAGAAAGCGAGCGATGGGGCTCCTAGTTAATTTGGACTGATTGGAAGGGAGAAGAGAAAAGAAAAAGAGGGGATCGGAATCGTTTTCCTGAGCTTTTCCATAACTGTGCTGTTAGATGCGATTCTCACATGGGAAAAGAATGCGTCCACATTACCATAGATGTTCCCGGACTGAACAGAAGGTCAAAATGTGGCTATTTCAGTCCCTGTAAACAAGGAAGGGGTTTAGCTAGGAATGGAGTTCAAACCTTGGAATGTATTAACAAGGACATTTTAAACAGAATGCAGAGGCATCTGAGAACACAGGCCCAGGCGGGGAGAGTGTGGGGCAGTTTAGATAGCAGATTCTCCTCAGAGAACCTTTCCTGAAGTGGGGCGGAGGGAGGTGTCAACTACAATAGGTATGTGGTGGGATGAACGAGGAAAATAGGTTTAAAGTCGTCTAAGTCACAACTGTCCGACTTTGAAGATGATGGATAATGTCTCCTGGTACCTTAAAGAATATTTTTACAGTTCTAAAACATTTCATTTCAGTTGTCCTTGATCAAACAGATCAGTGTGTGGCCAAGGTACTTGCTGACGGCAGGTAGGGCAGTGCTGAGACCTGAAAGTGGCTGCTTTCCCATTGGTCAGTTAAAAACGACCAGGTGCATTGTGAGCTTTCTCTCCCAGCAATAAGAAAATTCTCTATTCCCCGCCAACCCATTTTTATGTCTAGATGCTCGACTTACAATGGGGTTCCATCCCAACAAATCCATCATAAGTTGAAACTATCATTAAGTCAAAAACAATACCAAACAGCTTAACCTAACCTACCTTACCATGATCAGAACACTTACGTTAGCCTACAGTTGGGCAAAGCCAACTAACACAAAGCCCAGTTTATACTAAAGTGGATCAAAGATTTAAATATAAGACCTGAGCCATAAAACTCCTAGAAGAAAAAATAGGCAGTAAACTCTGACATCACTCTTAACATTTTTTTTTTGGGGGGGGGATATGTCTCCTTGGACAAGGGAAACAAAAGACAACCTACTGCATGGAACAACTATTCACCAGTCATAACATCTGATGAGAGAGTAACACCAATGAAATAAAATGAAAATTAAAAAAACTTTAAAAATGGGTGGAGGACCTTAAGAGACATTTCTCCAAAGATGGCCGATAGACTTATGAAAAGATGCTCAATGTCACTAATCATCAGAGAAATGCAAACAAAAACAATGAGATAATATCTCATATCCATCAGAATGGCTATCAATAAATCAACACACACTAACTGTGCTACAGTAACTGGCATGGCTGCCCAAGCCCGTACCCCGGGGGGGGGGGGGGTTCCGGCTCTGCCCCGCAGGGGCAGGCCAGCAGCAGTGTGCTCTGACTTGGGATTTGGGACGAGGAAAGCCTCTGCCAAACTCATCCTTGTAAGCCGTGGATGGCCCAGGCACTGGCGAGCCCCACTGTGAACGTGGCCAGTGCTGGAGACACCATCCCCCCAACCTGGCGCGTGCTGGCCGCCCACCCAGAACCGAGCCCCAGCTCTCCTTCCCCACCGCCTTCCGGCCCGTCCGCCTCAGGCCCTCCCACTGTCTGCGTGAGGTCACCGCGTGCTGCTGCTGCTTCCTGACTGGGCTCATCTCGCAACCCGAATTACTGATGTTTGGGTTCACTTACTCTATGGCTGGCTTTCAGTTTGTCTTTAAATTTCCCCAGAGGAGGGGCAAAAACAAATAAAATCTTGTCTATTAAAAAGACCCAAAGTGCAGGTCTCCAGCTGCAGAGGCAGCACGTCCCCGACATGTGTGCTCTGCACAGCACTGAGTGGCACTGTTCTGAACAAAAAATTACTTAAGCCACAAAACTGTGGTGATGCCTTCTTCCTTGGCCAGAACTGCCTGGTTCTCTGTCCTTACGGGAATCTTGCCCTGTTTCTGACATGTTTTCTTCAGAGGCCCCCGTAGAGATGAAATTTGCCACCTTATTTGGGCCGAGACATGACTGCTGTCAGGCTGCCCCTGGCGTTTCTGCTGCTCTAGGCCAAGCCCTCCAAAGAGCATGGAAGCCCTTTCGGGTGGTGGCGGGCAGGCAGTCACCCCTGGGAATGCCATGTTGTTTTAAGATGACACTGATTGCTAGAAACAGCTGAGAAGGGACAGCTGGTCTTGGAAAGATCACCAAACTCTTGCCCCACTAGAAAAGCCCAGTAGCCTGGAGGACTCAGTGAGAGTCCTATAAGTCAGTATGCACAAAGGCAGTTACCCTACTTATGTCATCGAGGAAGGGCTAGTTACAGTCAGCGTACCCGGATTAGTAAGATGGAGGAATACATGTTCTACATCCGAAAAAGACTTGCGCCAAAATGGTCAATTCCCCGGAAAGGCTTGCGGGCCCAAAGGCGAAGCTTCATTACCTGTAAATTCCCTTAGGTGGAGGATCTCATGTTGCTGCTGCTGCTGGATGAGCAGGTGCTGACACCTTAGCGAAGTGTCAGCCTGACACTGGAAGGTGGTGGTGAGGACCAAGTCCTGGGATGACGCGCTTCTAGAGTTTGCAAAACTCTCGGTTCCTTTCCTGGGACGACCTTCCCTGAGTAGGTCATGGTTGGAGGAGATACTGAAGAGGTATCCCTTGACCCTGAGCATGCCACACCAGCTCGTCCCTACTGGGGGAGCACCTGTCAGGATCACTGGGGGAGACAGTAACACCCAGACTGCTGAGCTCCACCCCTTTGGCCTGGGGTTCCTGAGTGATGGTCCCGACCACACGGGTCTGTCTACATGGTTGTGCCGTGCCCAGGACACACTGCTGCTCCAGAGGCGTGTTCAGCCTCTAACTTTGGACTCACCAGCATGCTCCAGCTTTGCAGAACAGCTCGAGAACTGTAGCCACCACTGAAGATTGCATTAATACCCACAAGACAGATTGCAGCCACCATCACACACCTGGAACCTGGGATGGAGAGAGAGATCACCCATTAAACCCACAGGCAGTGTGCCGTAATCTCCACCCCCAGCAGGCCTGCTGCTGGAGTTCCATGGGCTTTGGTAGGACCAGCCCATTCTGAAGGTAAAGAGCTGAGACAGTGAAAGGCAAAGGGACCAGAGGCCTCTGCTGCTGAGCTGAGAACAAGTAGTACTTGAGAATAAACTTGTATCAGTGGCATGAAAAGCTCACCACCAGGGTAGCCAGCTTAGGTTGTGGTAGAACAAGTGAGAAGAGGAAAGTACCCAGAGGAGGAGCGTGGCTCCCACAGACTCCCTGGCACCGAGGCACTGGGAGGAGGAGGGTGTAAATCACCTGGGGGCACGGGCAGCACCAGGAGGCTGGATCCCCAGGACTGTCCAAAGCCCTGTCAAGGAAAGGTACAGGCCCTGACATTCCTCCAGAGAGAGGAGGAGCCCGAGATCTAACCATGAACACAGTTCTCAGAGCCTATGGTGTTACGTGCACCACGGAGCTCACCTGTGCCCCAGGCACCTGCTGGAAAAGAAGAACCAAAGGGAAGTATTTGTGAACATACTCTGCTGTTCCCTGGGGTCTGAGAACTTTGAAATCGGAAGGTGCAGAGACCCAGCAAATACATTTTTACTGTTCCTCCTGCAGGCGCGGCTGCCTCTTGAGCCAGCTGGTGTTCACGAGACTTTGTGGTGTCGAGGAAGGAAGCACCGGACAGCTCGGCCCCAGTCCCCACTCACGCTCCTCAGGTTCGCAGCCCCGGTCAGCAGTGCTCTTTCCGCAGACAGATGCTGCGTCTGGCACGCGGGGCTCCGTGGACAGGAGGCTACGTGGGTGGCGCCAAACCGGGAGCCCCTGGGAAGGTCTCAGCGGTTTGCGAGCACCCAGAGCAGCCCCTCCAGGAGGCCCCGCGGCCCTTGGGGATTCACTGAAACCCACCCCCCTGGATTCTGGGTGAGGCTGAAGGAAAGGGGGCCTTCCCAGGACATCTCTCTTCTCAGAATTAAGAAAAAAGATGTTTTCCCCAGAATTTCACTATTAAAAACATTAAAAGATGAGTCGATGTGATTCTAGTTTGCTAGTAAAAGTGATGTTACTTCAGGACAGGAAAATAAGTGTTCATTTTTGCAAACGTAACTCAGCAGCTCACTCAATTTCACCCTTTCCAAGCTTGGCAGGAGCACCCGATGGAGGGAGGAGGTCACTCCCCACCCCCGGCAAAGCTGTGGAGGCTGCAATAGCAGCAACAGACCTGGGGGCCCTCCTGGGGCTGCCACCCCAGGGCTGTATTTGTGGGATGCCTGTCCTTTCAGAAAGGCTGAAGATTCCTCTCAGTCTGACTGGTGAATTCATCGTACTGGCACCCTGGCTGTCACTGGGCCCAGGAGCACAGGGTTTTGTCACCTGGCTGCTCTTTGCACTTATCACATCAGCAACACCTGTCTGCACAGTGGGCCGGGGGGATGCACGGGCCAGCGTCTCCAGAGACCTGGGAAGATGGCTCCCCAGAGGACGTAAAACCGGAGGGAAGTGCAGATGTGCTCACAGGCCTTCTGCATTCCCACCGTCAGCCCAGTGGGAGTGGGAAGGTGATGGAAGTGGAGGGTCAGGCAGAGGCTGCTGTGGGTGGCCATGACCTTGACTGTTCTCCCGCAGCTCCTCTGAGACTCGATGTCCTGGTCTTCACACGTGGCTGCCCTCTCTGAACCTCTTTCTGGGGCCAGTCAGGGAGCTCTCCCAGGGCCTGTGTGCAGGGGTCTCAGAGATCTCGCAGCCAGACTCACAGAAAGGAGATACTGGGCGAGGGGGAGAGCACAGCTCTGACTGCAGTGGGCTGTCGCGACAGTCTTGCTTTGAGATGAGCTCAGCAAGTGCTCATGTGCTTACAAATCCTGGAGAACTCCGCAGTCCTGGGCCAGGGGGCAGGTTTTCAGGCCTGTCCCTACTTTATAACTCACATGAGAAGCGTAACGGAACCCTGGGCTCCAGGACTCAGAACCAGGCACGTGGCCCCTGGCCAGGAAGCGGGTGAGCGGCCTGGCTGGCTGGCTGGCGCTCCAGAAAGCCGCACCTGACTCCCACCTGCAGCGGTTCAAGCCATTCACTTTGATTCAGCAAAAGGGGGAGCCCAGAAAAAGAGGGTTAGAGGAGTGGAATGATTCTCCAAACTTAAGTGAGGTCTGTTCTGGAAGGGGAACCCCATGTAAGTCTGGGGACGCTCTGGTCTCTGTTCCGATGGCGAGTGTCAGGCTGACCCTGTCTCCTCTGTTCCCCCGTGTAAAACAGAGTGCCTGCCCGCCCGTAGCACTGACCCTCTCACCTTGCTCTGCTTCGTCCCCCTTAGCCCTTCTCCCTGACCTTTAGGTTTCCTTCAGTGTATTACCCACCCCCTGCCCGCTACAGGATGCCAGCGCCATGAGGACAGGGATTCTGTCTGCTTTTGCTCTCTGAATGTGCCCTGTGTTAACGTACGTCTGACGTGGAGAACTTGGCCAATGCAGTAGAAGAAAGGGCAATGGCAGAGCGGTCACAGGTGCTGCCCTGGCTCCTGGGTCCCTCCAAGGAGAAGGCCGGGGGTATGCAGGAATGGCCACAGCTACCTATGCCAGCACTTTGGGACCCTTCCTGCCCCGCCAAGCCCCAAGCCCTGCCCGGACCCCCAACACCTGGGCTCCCCCTCGTGATGCTCCATCCCACGGCCCTCGGGCTCAAAGCCATTCCTCCCAGAAGGAAGCATAAGGAATAAACAGCTTTACCTTCTGGCTTTACTCTCTCTTGCCATATCCTTCTCTAATTTGGTGAGGCTGTAAGTACACAAGCTCTTAAAGAACACCCTCCCACATGCACCCCAACTCCTAAAGCCCCCGCTGACTTTGGATTTAACTACATTTGGATACTCAACAAGGACTGTGTAACTCATTCCCTGTAAAGAGTGACTGAAAACTTGCTTGTGCTTTCCTGTCATCAGCATAGCTGGGAAGCGGGTCATTCTCATGGATTCTGGGGTGCTCACCATGAGGCCGGACCTCAGCACAGCTGTGGCGTTGCGCAGACCTAGGCTGTAGCCTGATTAAACACTGCCCCCCAGGGAAGACACGGACACGTTAAGTACCAGTAATGCCCACCCGGTGACAGTGGCACTGTCACCCATGTTGGCCAGCACCCGTGTGCCCATACTGGACGCTGGAGCTTGCCTCGTGCGGGATCATTCTGGAGCATCCTGAGCAGTCCCTCGTTTCTCTTTAAAATGTCTCTCCACGACTCTTGCCCACTGAAGGTAATCTCAGGGGCGCAGCCTGACTTCGCACATTTTTGTATCTAGCATGCAGCAGACACGTTACATACGTCGTTTAAAGAATGAAGAGCTCATGAGCTTTTCTAGCCTAGTTACTGATTCCCCTTTAGAAACAGGACGTCAGCGTGGGTGACTTAGGAGTCCTCCAAGGATGGCATCCTGACGCTCACATCAGCGTGACAGCCAGTCTGCATCTAGGTCATAGGTCTAACACCGGGTGTCACTCCTGCTTGTCTTCCCTCCTGGTGCCATCCTTCCTCGGGATGGGACAGCCCCCGGATAAGCACAGGAAGCCCACGTGGGCCGGGGCTGTTGCTGGCGGGCACCTACCCTTCATACGGCCTTTCCGAGATACTTTGTCTAAAATGTTTCTATGATTTATCAGCCAGTGGTCTTCAGTCCTAACTTACATCTCGCTAAGATTACACAGCCTAGATGATTAGCTCTCTGGGAAAGGACTGGATTCGAGAGCCTGGAAGGAAGCTGAGTAACAACAGGCCCACGCTGAACTGGGCTACTTCAGCTGCAGAGCGGATGGGCCCTGCTCCAGCCCCCTTCCCGCCCCCCGCCCCGCCCCCTCTCCCAGCCCAAGGAGGGGCTGACCCGGGGCGAATGTGCATGTTAATGTTTAAGCAGGTCCTACTGCGCTTCTGTCCTTCAAGAGGCGCAAGTGCTAGCCGGCTTCCAAGAGCCACGGCCACCTCCGGATTTCAGTGGGGAAGGACAATTGAGATTCGGGGAGCCTGATACAAATGTCGCACAGATCTTTTTGGCTGGAACCCATGCAACGGCTTAATGATCATGCCTTCCCTTTGGCCCATGTACACGTTTTAAAAAAATCCTTTTAGGCCCTATGCCACCACCGTACTTGGCCAAGTGAAACTGCCAAACATAAAGGTCTCTCAGCTCCCCTAAACAGAGTATTTGCCACTGCTGACCAGGCAGCTCTGCACGGCCCGTGCCAGGCTCCGGCCTCACCTCCTCCTCTGCCACTCCTTTCCCAACCGCCTGCCACCTCTCTCCCAGTTCTGCTACTCTCAACCATCAGCTCGTGCCGAACGCCAGGTCTCCATTTCAACTCACGAACTCTTATGTGAGCGTCAGCATTTCAAGTCAGCTCATCCTAGACACCTCCAAGTGCCTATGTCTGAGCCTCTGAAAACTGAGGGAGAAACCCACTATTAGGGAAGAGAGAGGTGCACGTGATCATGACCGTGCTGGGCCTACGTCACCCTGGTAACAGGGAGGCTCCCACGTGGCAAAAATGGTTAAGGCTTTTCTGAACAAAAAAACCAAGGACGTGAAGATTCGTAAGTTGAAAAATTATGGGTATGTGGGCACGGACACGGACTTAGGAAATCCTGCACTTAACAGACCCTTCAATATAACTCAAAACTTAAACATCATATTTTCAGGGGGGGGAGTCTGCCCTAAACCGTGAACTTGCAGATTTCACAAAAAGGTAACCTAGTTTAGAGAACACTTTAGCTATCTACCATGGACTGCTGACTTCATTTTTCTAAGAAAGGATATTGAAAATCCAATTGCCATTCACTAATGCTACCATTTCATTTAAAAAGGCTGCTTGAACACACACACACAGAAGCACGATCTCTGAATAAGGGACAAGTACAAGTAGCTTTCAGGAAAGAATCTACTACATTGTCCTGATCTTCCCCTCATCATCACAGATTAGTGAAAAGTGTAACACATGACCACTGGTCCAAGCACCTATAATATTTGCACGGGTGCCACTGGTTTAGGTTTTGCATAAAGGTTAGGGCACAGTTTCCCAAAGTGTGTGCTATGTAAAACATGAGTTTTCTAAAATTCAGTGAAAAAAAGGGTTCCCTGGTCTCAAATTAAGTTTGAGAAATATTGTATCCCAGAGTTCCCCAATCTTAACAATTCATGATGCTCATACTGTTCTGAGAATATTTTGGTAAAGAAACCTCTGTGCTCTTGTCGATGACGATCCCCAAGGACTAGTTCTTTGCCTGCACCGAGAACTGGGTCAGGGAAGAGTGGACCCGGTGCTGACCCGCTGAAGGTGGTGTCTTAGAGCACAGACACGTTACCTTCCAACGTACTGATTTTCAGCACCAGACGAAGAACCCCGACTCGTCGGGGTGTATGGACTGTCCCCTCTGAAAAGCCTGTGGGATTTCTGATGCACTCACGCTCAGCACCAGTCCTTTCCCTGTTGGCCGAGGCCCTTCCTTCAGAACAAAGAAGCCTCCTTTTGGACCCAGGACCGGAGTGCGCTCGAAGTGCTCGCTGCTTACAGTAAGAGCTTCTGAGATGCAGCCTGTACTTGGCCGTGAAGGTGACATGACCCACCGACTGAGATAGTCAACAGGGCAGCTTGCCCGTGGAAAATAAATCCCAGAACTCTGAAAATCCTAGTCGTGCTCTCTTCCCTCCTCACAGGGCACTGACGCGAAGGAGGCTGCCTCCAGCACCTTCCATTTCTCCACTATTTTCCTGTTGAGTGATCTGAAAAAGTTCTCCATTTAAATTGAACCAGAGTCAACCAGACGCCGATTTTCCCCACATAGCACCTCAAAGGAGGCTCACTGGCCTCAAGTGACCTGACAGAGGCACACGGGACTCAGTACTAATGGTGGCAGAAGATGAATTTGGAAGTATTTTTATCTTAGAATAGGAAGCAGCTCTCCAAAGAAAGGGCCGTGAACTGGGGCATCAGATACACGCTGGTACACGACTTCCCGCGACCTCGCTGGCACCCCTGTTTTGTGAAGGAACGAGGTAGCCAAGAGCAGGATGATTGTAGAACCTTTTAAAAGACTTCAGGGTAGACTCCCCAAATTCCCACCCCAAATTAGAGTTCAAAGTAACGGTACTCTGTGCTTCACAGAGGTGCTGCTGAATCAAGGCACCTGGGATTTTACAGACGTTCTACATTTACAGGAAAAATACTCAGTCAGTAGTATTGGAAGCGAGGGTAGGCCAAGATGAAATGGCACAAAGATGCCAATTTAGGGTGCTGTTTCTCTCGAGAAGAAACTGCGAAGGCAGCCGTCTGCGACAGCACACTGTCTGCCCTCCGTACAAGCGTCAGGCGTCACGGAGCGACCGTGACTCATCTGTGGAGGAGCGGCTGTTGTCTGATGGGACAAGCAGCTGGTCTGGGCCAGAGCACAGACTGGCCCACCAGCCCGACCGTCCCAGACCCCCTGGTGCTCCCCACAGTGCGTGTTCCAGGCCCCCGGAAAGCATGTGAGGCACTCTCCCCTCATTTGGGGGGGGGGCCCACACACCGGCACCCCACCCGTCCTGCGCTGCCCAAGACGTGCCTCATACGAAAGTCCCCTTAACAAACTTGGCGAAGTACGGAGTCGCCAGCCTCGTCGCCCGAAGCCGGAACACATGAACGTGCGTGCGGGCAAGTACTCACTCGTATTCAGCAGAACTGACGGGACTTCCAGCCCTGAGAAGTGGCCTCGGAAGGAGGGAGCCAGCGCATCTGGAAAGACACGTGGGGAGAAGGCTGTGATCCAGGCTCCCACCTGCCCCTCAATCCCCAGAGTGTCCTGCTGGGCGCCGTCCCCTTCACTGAACGTGCCCATCCCCCCCCCCCCCCCCCCCCCCCTCCGGGCTGGATGTCAGCAGCGGCCCCAGGAGGCCTGCACACCTGCACACTCCGGTGTGAAGGCAGAGGTGACTTTCTCAGGAAAGCATCCACCTCAAGGAGCCCCGTCTTCCTCTTCACAGTTAACGGCTACTGACAGGCTTCAGTCGGGCCCAGGGAGCCGCCTTTCCAAGGCCCAGGCTGGGGGACAGGCTGCCTAATGGCTTTCTAAGCAGCATGCGCAGACACGGAGCTGCTCTGATGAGGGGGACGGATCACACCGCCCGCGCCTGTAGTCTGGCCGGGACTGGAGGCTCTGTCCCTAGTCCTTTAGAAAAGGGGTCTGGCTTCTTGGTACTGGGGGTGGCTGGTAACCTCACTCTGCTGAGAGGGACCTGCACCCCATCTCTTCTCTTAGGTTTCCAAAGTGGAAGGCCAGTCCCAAACACAAGTGACTTAGTGGCGCCCTGTCAGCCTGGCAGATGCTGAGGAAAACGAGAGAAAACAACAGGGCACAGCACGCTCTGCCGTGAACAAAGGTGCGGACAGAGGCCTGCCGACTGCTGCTGCTCTGCCTACCCTGAGGGGCTGTGACAGCCCTGCCATGGCCGCCATGAGCAGCCCAGGAAGTACTGCCCGGAGTGGGGGAGGGAGAGCACATTGGGGTGAAGGGGGAAGCTGCACCGATGAGGGCTGGGTGCCCCCTGCGGGAGGTGGCACCCTCCAGTGTGGCAGGAGGAAGGCTGCTCTTCTACCTGGGTCTGGGCCGAACTGCCTCACCCGAACACATTTCTAGAGCAGAACGTGACACTGGGAGGAGTCCCGCTGACAGGCCCGCTCCGCTGGTGGCCCACCTACTCTGCAGCAGAAGCGGGTCTTCACCGAGCCCCCTCGTCACACCGCCCAAGCCGGAAGAGGAACCAGCGTTCCGCTTGCAGCGCAGGTGCAGGGCGCCGAGGCCTACGAGGGGGCCGGGGCCTACGAGGGCGCCGGGGCCTACGAGGCGGCTCTGCAGAAGCCGGACCGCAGTGGCGCTGGTAAGACCATATCTTACCTGATTTTACAGGCGGGGAACTGAGGCCGGCGTGTCCTGAACGAGAAGCCCGTGGTCACGGGGGCCCAGTGCGCTCAGGCTCACTAGCTCTGTGGCTGTCTAGGACGGGGTCCTAGAAAAGCCCAGTGTCCCCGGCTTCTGGCTCTGGTCCCCACAAATAAGTCCTTAGCATCCCCCCCCCCCCCCCCCCTTCCAGTGAGTATTTCCTCTCTGGCTGGCTGTCAGTGCAGGGCGAGAGGCTGCACTGGGGGACTGTCTCCCAACTGGGGTACAGATATCTGGTCTCAGGTGCACTGTGAGCTTCTGCCTACACTGGGAACCCATCGCGGAACCCCTGGGGCCGGCTGTGCGTCAGAGACCCTCCGGGCACACCACATTACCAGCTTGAGGGGGGCACATATCGAGAGGGCAAAGCTGTGTTCCTTGGAAGCCACCAGCAGGCACTGAAGCTCCTTTAAAACAGGGCCACAGCCGTTTTCAACACACAGCAAATAAGGGGACAAGGGACTGAAACCCTTGGCATGCAGGTGGGCTAAAAACCATGTCACCTTGGGAACTTAGGAGAGAGAGGAAATGTGGGAGGGAGGGGGGACAGCGTACAGGGAAGCGGGGAGGGGAATAAGGAGGAGCAACAGGGAGGAGGAGGCAGAGAGACAAAAAACTCATACCTACCAGCGGCTTACGGCTTTGTGCGTCTGAATCCAGTTGCTCACTAAGCAAAGGGCAGAGCTGGAGCTGCCTTCCTGAGACAGGTGGGGGAGGGCGGGGCGGGGGCACGGCCCTGTGGCAGGTGGGGGCTGGGAACCTAAACACAGTGGGAGGGCGCTGGGTCCGTGTGCACCGGGGGGGCGGGAGCGCAGTGGAGGCGACGGCGTTTCACAGAGAGACAGGAGGGGGGCTGGGGGCGGGGCTGGGGGTGGGTGGCCCGGTTCTCGATCAGTGCAGGTGAGCGCCGGAAGACCCTCCCCTCCCGCGGCCCTCGCCAGCGTCTCTGACCACCTCGCTCGCTCTCCGGCCTCTTCCACCCGCACTCAGCCCTCGCACTCCTCAGCCACACACGTGCCTGCGGTGCGTGGGACCAGAGAGCCGAGGGCAGCCCGGCCCAGAACCGCCGAGCGCCCCGCGGTGACACGCACGCTCGTTCCGAGCCACGGGGTCCAGGTTAAGCTGTGCTCAGCTGAGCTGGAGAGGAGTCGGCCGCCGGCTGACTCTCGGGGAGGACGTGGTGGTGGTGGAGGAAAGATCGGCCCGAGAGTCGTCACTCCTGTCACCCTACGGCGCTTGCCCGGAGGGTGAGCTCGTCCCAGCGCAGCGCCGCACCCCGGCGCTGTCTCTTCCCGCCGAGAAGCGCAGCTGCGCCCGCCTTCCAGCAGAGGGCGGTGTCCGCTCAGGGCTGGGCCGCAGCCGCCTTCGGAACGCTCCACGCAGAGCCCAGAGCGGAAGGGCTCCCAGTTCAAAACCCGGTTCCGGCAGCCGGCCCGGGCGAACAAGCTGCTTTGTGCTAATCGCTGCGTCCTCGGAAAGAGACAAGCTTCACCCTCACACACACTCGGGCTGCTCGTTCTACGGTGGTTTTGGTCCAGATCACTCATGGCCACTCCTGCCCACTGTCTTGGGGCTGCTTTCGGGGTGCCATAAACACCAGGGAGACCCACACTCCCTGACTACGGTTCTTGGACAGGTCAGCGTGGTTGACCATCCATGTAAGGCGATGATTCCTCCGCAGAAAACTGCACGTGTGCTCGCTCGCTCGCGCTCTCTCTCTCTCTCAACACACACACACACACACACACACACACACACACACATCCTGCCAACAATTCCAGGGGCTTCTGACGGCCCTGCAAGAACCTCCAACGTATCTCTATAACCCACACTGACACTGGTTATTTTCTCTGTGCCAGACTGCCAAGCACACCACACGATCGTGACCCGTAAGTGAATGCGGAACACGGAAGACCCAGGGACGCCTCTCCGCTAGAACTTAGGAACAGTAAGAGACACTAACCCGGGGCCCTGGCGGTCTGCTACACCTCTTCAGAAATGCTTTTCTCAAATGCAGTGTCCCAGCAGGGGTGCACTGAAGTCTTAACGCCCTTAGCATGGCTGGTACAGGTGCAACTGGTGACAGGTTAGGAGGAGGAGGAGGGCACCTAGACAAAGAAATAACTCAGCAAAAATAGTAGAATGCTGGAAAAGTAATAGGGATCCATAAAAATACTTTCCATCTGCTTCCATGTATGGATGAGGAAACTAAGGCCCAGATGATTAAAATACCTCAGGCTTCACATTCCCAACGAGGCTGCCAAGGACAGGAAGACCTTGAGGGGGGTCTCCAGGTGGGAACCCCTGCCTAACCCACCAAACCCTCCACAGTGGTTGGTGAGGGGCACAGTGTGAAGCACAAGAGAGGAATTATTTGCACCCTTCTGACTGACCCCCATTATACCTGCCTTTAGAAACAATCACAAAAGTGCTTGCCAGGTGCATGGCTCAATTATGGTAGCTATTATTAATAAGTACCCTTTGACTTAGCCATTTTCTTCTCTGGGGAATGATGGGATAAATCTGGACCAGTGGTTCTCATAGAGTGTGGTACCCAGACCATTAGCATCACCTGGGAAGGTGTCAGAACTATAGAAACTCTAGGGGTGGGGCCCGAGCCTCTGCATTTAACAAGCCCCTCACATGACAATGATGCATGTCCTCAAGTGTGAAAGACATCGCTCTCGAATAGGGTTTCCAGAAGTGTGGCCGGAAGGCGGTGAGTCTGGAGAGGCTCTGCAGTCAGATAGGTTTGGGAAAAACACAGTCTCCCTTTAGCAGATCCAGACACATTAGCAGGTTAGGGGCTGAGAAGTTCCACAATAGAGAAACCTGTGAGATTTGATTGAACCCTGAGTTCCCCACGTTTATCTCACAGCTATTAATAGTTGTGGGGACTGAGCATGTGGGGACTGAGCAGTGTTGGTCTGGAAGGCAGGCCCCTTCCAGTGGTGACATCTGGTAGATCTAAGAGGCTGAGGTGTGCCAACATGGCAGCCAAGTCTGTAGCTCTTAACAAAACTAATTAGAGCTGGAAGATCGCCAGGCAGCTGGTGCCCTGGACGGCTGATCCGTAAGAGGCAGTGCACATGTTTCCCTTCCCACTGCAGGAGCTGTACCTGAGCGTAGATTCCCCAGCACCATATTCAGAACCAAACTCTCCTTCCTTTCTAAGGCTTGGATAGTCTCAGGCATGTGTCCCCCACTGTCCCTGAGATGGAGCCCTGAACGCCCTGCGCAAGCTTGTCCAGCGCTGAGCGAGCTGCAGCCCGCCCTTCACGCACTCATCATTGTAATCAACGCCGGCTCGCTCACGCCAGGCCTGAGGACACGCTCTGAGCAGCATCACCAAATAAAGCCTGTCCAGTCGGTCCTGCAGCAAACACTGCCGAAGGTTGTCAGGCTGGGGAGAGGGGACCAAGCCAGCCACAGGCTCTGATCCAAGAAACCCCAAACTCACCAAACAGTGATGATGTGCAAAACAGGAAAGACAATTCTCTTGGTGAGACTAATACAGGGTTCTTTTAAATAGCAACCCTCCTCTTTTCTAATAAAGCATTCACCAAAACTGCAAGAACCTTTTTCAGGAATTTCTCTGTTTCAAAAAATGAGGCCCACTGAGGATCACTCTTTAAGGGAACATTCACATACCCCCATTTCCATCTGCTCCACAAATCTACCAGTCCGTACTGTTTCTTAACAGACATGGAGAACATGAAATGCAATGCAGTTGGCATTCTTTACTACTTGTCTGGCACCTAATATTCCTTGCTTAGGGCAATTAAACAGGTTGCCATGATCAGGGCAAAATGTCAAGAAAGACTCATGTGAATTGGTTCACAGGTTAAGCCTGCCATCTGATCCACCCCAGAGCTGGGAAGGAGGGGAGCGCTAATGTCCTATTTGCAGAAGGCCATGCTCCAGCCCATCCCGTGCTCCGGAGAGATCACCCAGTCTGGATGGCAGGACATTGCTGAGGTCTGAATGATCTGGATGCCAAAAGCAAGGTCCTTGGCCTGTGAACACCACATGCCAAGACCAGTCAAGCCCTCGGGGGTAACTTTCCCTCCTGCGCTTTTCAGCTCTTTTCCTGTCTGTCCTAAACTTAGGCCAAGCTCTTATTTCCAAAACAGGCATGTGAAATGTGCTCAGACATCCAGAAGTTCACTTAAGACGCCACTTGGGTCAAAGGCACCCAAGCGTGTAACACCCAGTGTCAGATTAAGTCCACAGTGGTTGCTCGTCATCCATATTTAATTTTGTCAGTCTGTTAATTTTTAACTATGTTTGCTATCGAGGGCCATTAGCGATCCCCAGGAGCTGAGCTCGGTGAAGCGAGAAGTACTTCGCAGCAGAGCGAACAAGGCTTGAAGTTGGGGTGTCCCACTTTCCCATCCTGTCACTGAGTGCTGGCCATCCACCACCAGCAGCACCAATCCTGAATAAAACATGATCCCATTTGGAGCTGATTTGCCTTTCCCCCCCTGTCACAACTGGTTTTCTTCAAGAAGAAGTTCACTTTCTTTTTTGAGGGCTGCGTTTTACAAGTCCAAAGTTTCTTTGTAGCCTTCATTTTGTTTCCAAAGCAGCAAGAACGCACATACTTTCAGATGGCACCCGGGTGCCTGTTCCTACAGGTGGGGACCTACAGCCCTGGGCAGACGGGCCGCCGACCCCGCCTGAGTCTCCCCTCGGCGCACACACACAGCTGCAGGCCACCATCCTGCCGTCTCCTGTGCTGCGCCACCAGGATGGGCGCTCTGGCCCTTCCCTGCCCTTGGGAGTGTGCTTGCTGGTCTGGAGCCCCTGTGTCCCCACCACTTCTTCAGCTACAGAGGGCAGGCTCAGGAGCCTCTGGGCCATGCCAATCAAGTTTTGACAAAAAGAAGAAAATGGAAGGACCATTTTAGTAATTGCTACTCCATTAATTTAATAATTACCAAGCATTTTGCTCTCTCAGAATAACCCCAGGAAGTAGGTGTTCATTCTTCCTCATGGTGAGGTTAAAAAAAATAATACCTGCCTATAATCCCTAAGTTTGCAGAGTAGGTGGAAATTGTCATTAAAATCAGGCCTGTTTGAATTTAAAACGCTGAGTCCTCATTACACACTGAGCTGGGCCCTCTGCACCATCCCACTGACAGCCGACCTTGAGGGCCCTCAACAGCACTTACAGCTGTGTGTGACTCACTGAGACTCAGGGATGGGCTCTAACTGTCCGGAAGGCCAGGGAGAAAAGAGACACACGATCTCAAGTTCAGCCCTACAAAGGACACACAGCACAGGCTTAAGGTACCCGGGAGACAGAGTGCACCCAATGGGGGTCATCCTGCGGCCCCCGCACTCATGACAACAGCGAGTTCGAGGGACATCTCCTTGGGACCAGAGACCCTGAACAGGGCCACCGCACTCGGGGACAGCTGCGGCCAAAGGCTACCCAGTGTGGACAAAGGATCACCGGCCCCACGATGTTGGGTGAAGGGCTCGGAGTGGCCTCCGTGAGGTCAGCAAGCCCAGGGCCTAGGTCTATGCCTTTCACTTACGAAGGGGCTCCTCCGCTCCCCAAATACAGACAGCAGAGGTGGAGGAGGGACGGCAGGATGGGCGGACGGGGCGGAGAGGGTGCTTGCTTGGCCACCAGTGCGATCGATCCCTGGGATTCAGACACAGGGCTGGGAGAGAACTATCTCCCAAGGCACAAGCCATGCCAGCCGGCCTGCAGGAGGCCTGCGGGCAGAATGAGCCAGAGGCCGGGGAGGAAGGGGCCGCACCTGCAGGGCTCTCTGGCCGCCAGTTCCTGATAGGAAGCGAGATGAGGCCGCAGCTGGGAAGTTCAGGGCCAGAGGGTGTGCGTTACAGCAGAACACACCAACCCCTTTCTCTCTGGGAATTCAGCTGTTTCCCTCTCTCGATGTACTTCCTGTCGGGGAGACGTCTTCCCCCGGCAGGCGTGTCCGGGCCGGACTGTGGGGAGACTTCCTATGGGGGACAAGTTCTCCCCCGAGGTGGGCGGCGGGCCGCTGCTGTCGCCCAGTGACGTCAGCTGCTCTCACCGACGCCTCACTCCTCTTGTCCCCCCGTCCCTCATTCATCTTTTCCAGCCTCTGGTGTTCCATTTGGCTGCAGCCAGGAGGACTCTGCAGCCCCGTCAGTGTTGTCAAGACGGGCAGGACGTCCTACGTGTTTCGACTGTCACAGCCTCGTGGGTGGCTAGTCCTAGGCTCCCTTCTCTTCATTGAAAATTCAAATGCTCCTTAAAAGCCTGTTTACTAAGCCCTTACTGTGTGCCAGGTGCTCTTTTAAGAGTCTGCATGGGGGATTATTAGCCTCATTTTACTCAAGTGCAGCGCGGTGACGGCGCCCGCCTAGTCACGGTCAGTGTGTAACGGCAGAGCCTGCACTTCCAACCGCGCCCTGCCGCGCCGACTCGGAGCTTGCTGATGGCCCCAGGCCCAGAGGAGGGGACGGGGAAGGACAGGGGCTCCTGGGAAGGGGGAGCCGCCCGCCCCGTGCGCACACGGCCCCGCCCGGGGGCCCCCGCCTCCACATGCTCCCCGATGACATGAAGCTGAACAAAATGGAAAACAAGACAAGGCAGGCACCTTCAGGAGGGCCAAGCGGTGTCTTCGTCACAGTCCGATGGTCCTGGAGGGCCAGGTTTGAAGGTAACTGTCAGACGAGTGACAGTTGCACTTACATCTGACAAGTTACAAGCCTCGGGCCGAACTGCTGTCCGCAGTCCTGTCCCCCAGGAACACGATCTGCCCTGGGAAAGCAAGGCCTTGAGGACCAGGATGAGGATGGCAAGGGCTAGGGCCGATGCCATCTGGGCTGCACAGACGTAGCCCGCCTCTCACTACACCCCCCACCCAAGCTTTGGGAGGTTGCCTCTCAGGGGTCCCAGAGAGGGTTTTGTTCACAGGTCCCCCTCCGGGACCAAGTGCCCTTGCAGCATGGCTACTGCCTTCCGATCAGGAGTGGGAGGACAATGACTCGTCCTCCCTGTGTGTGTCGCACTGTGTGTGCGCGGGGTGGGGGGACGAGATGGGGGCTGCCACTGCCCCCTGGGGCTGTGTGCTTGCCTGAGCCCCCGAGCCCCGCCCTGCTCCCTCCTGCCCTCAAGACACCCCTTTCTCGTGATCTACGTCACTGACACCCCTTGCCAAAGCATGCCTGTGTCTTTGTCTCAGTGTTCTCTATAGAGCAGTGACAGAGGACATGCTGAAAGAAACTTGTCCTCTTTTGAACTTTTAAAACGCAGTTCTCAGAAGTTGCATGGTGATGCTGTCTGAACGCTGGACATGACGGCGATGGAGGCTGGGGAGGGGACAGCTCTGCCGCCGGGCCACCCACATGCCACTCCTAGGCCCATCTCTCCCCCGTGGTGTTTCTTCCCTACTTGCTATGTCTCTTTTCCCATGGTCCATGTTTGTATTTATTTTGGATTTAACCTTTACAATTTTTCCAGTGTGTCACAAGGGACCTCCCAAGGGGCATGTCTGGCCCCTGGGAAGTCTATGTTATAATTTTAAAACCGTGTGTATGTGCAGGTGATGCAGTCGTGTCCAAAGCTGTAGAGCGGCCTCGTCGGAAGACCTGCTGTCACTCAGGGCGGAGGAGGCCTCTGAAGACAAGACAGGTAACCAGGACTTGCTCTCTGAGCCCTACTCACCCGCAGAAGTTTCTGGCCCAACAGTGTGACTCTGGTCAAGGGTGAATGGTGTTCTGTTTCTAGATGTACTGAGGACAAGGCACTCTGCTGATTTTCTCTGCACCCCCAGCCCATCAGCAACAAGACTGCAGAGACGAGCCCAGTTAAGAAGCTGAGATGTGTGAACAGGAAGCGACAGGAGCAGCTGCATGTTCTCTTCAGAGTGGAACTTTCCTAAAAGCCATGGATGCTGTGTTTCTCCCCTGTTCACAGTGACTTACATGACATGTCATAAATTTCAAATACCACTGACCCTGAACGCAAATGGGACGATCACGTCTAAAAATATTAATGATCTTCTTGGAAGTCAAGTGTTTGCTGCACCAAGTAGTTTTTGCATCTCTATAAAGCTAAGGCAGCACCGAGGCTTACAGTCATACTATCGTATCCAGTAATCCTTCAAAACCGAGGCTTGGTGTCCAATAGGCATCTTCAATTTAGAGGTGGAGGCCACAGACTGAATGAGAGACAACTCCTTTTCAGTGACAATTGCTGTCTCCTGGGTCTTCCTTTTTCTGGACCAGGTTGGACAACTAGAAATGCATCATTTGCTTCAAACAGGCTGCCATCAGCTAGACACACCGTCCTGCGGAAGCGCGGTCCCTCGTGGCTGTGACCCCAGATGCTGCAGAGACACGCTTCACCAAGCCACTCTCGATGGTTCAGGAGCCCAAGAGGACAAAAGCAGCAGTAGTGGGTGAGGCCCCGGCTCTGGGCTGAGTCTCCCGGCGACACTCCCAAGTCCTTGTCCCACAGAATGTACATTTTAGTGTCCCTGGGCCCAATTCTCCCCAAAATCTCAGCCAGAGATAACATCTTAGCTCCAAAATCACATCATCATGAAAACAAAACGCTGTAGTCTACTTGAGATCATTTTTGCTCTGATTAAAATTTTTATTGAATTCTCTCAAATGTTACCAAGAAATTGTTTTTTGCAAAAGGGGGGAAAACAGCTAACAAGCAAATTCAACCTGGGAGCTCCCTCTGCTGCTCTGCAGTAGGTTGACACGTTACAAACACATTCCCAGAGACAAATCTAATTTGCTGGAGAAGTGGACAAAAGACAGGTGTGTTGGGCTTTGCCTCAGGAGAGAAACACTAGAAGAAAAAAAAAATCCATGTCTCAAAACAGAGCACAACATTGCTGAGAAAAGCAAAATAATTTAAAAACTTCTCCAAGACATACAGTAAGATTTCCAAAACAAAAATGAATTATCAACTATGGGGGTGCTCCATTTTGGTCTTCCCCACTGCTCTCCCTCCAGTTAATAAACATTCTCTTAGGCCCTTTTGGTGAAGGGTAAGTTCTGATTCCCTTGTTTTTGCCTCCAAGTCTCTTCTTACAGGCTTCTCATCTACTTAGAGAAGAAAGATCCAAGAAGTCACCGGAGTGAGGCCTTTTCACAAGTCCAGCAAAGAACAAGTCTTTTGTGAGCCAGCACCGAGGCGTGGGCAGTGCAAGGCCTGCGGGTCACATGACCTGGCTCTAGTCACAGCAGAGCCACGTGCGACTTTGAGTGACTCTCTCCATCTTCTCCGGTCTATTGCCTCATCTGTAAAATGGGTCAGCCTCTGCCAGTTCATTCTATGGTTCTCATACTGGACAAAGAAATTTAAATAACCACTTTTGTTCATGAGTCTTTAGGATACAGAACCCATGCTCACCCTGGGAATGACTCGAAATGAGAAGTGTGGTTGAGCACAAGGACCTCACTGACACCAGGTGACAGTCCGACCAACTCTAGGACAGAAGTGGCCAAGCCAAGTGGATTCCAGATGTGCAGATCAAGGACGAACTCACAGGGAAGGGGCAAACACCCTACTCAGTCCCATGGCCGAGTCCCTCTAACCTTGGACTGTCCCTCCCGGTCCTTCCTCACAATGGCACGGCCTTTCTACTCTCTTCCCACCGTGTCCCCCAGATACTACTTGTTATTTCGTCCATTCTATGAATGAAACGAGGGCACATTAACCGGCTGTCGTGACCAGAAGCCACTGTTCCCTTCTGGCCGTTGTCAATTCTTGCTTTTCCAGGGTGATGGAGCAAGGCTTTGTAGCTGATTAACCAAAGCCATAGCTATTCCAAAGACTGTGAACTTGGCACCGTTTCATGGTATTTATTAGGCTGTCTAGCCCACGGAGGCGAGGAGACACATCCACGAGGTAGGGATGGGGCGGGTGGGGCACACACGCCGGGCGGGCTCTTTGAGTCGCCCCACATCTCTACAGGGTTATTCCTGAGGCTCACTCGGAATGTAGCCACAGGTTACATTTATCCCTCCTCCCACTACCTGCCATTATGGGGGTGACTAAGTACTGACGTGGACAAGAGGAGGAGAAAGCAGCAGGGGGAGGGGAAGCAAAAAGCACAGCTAACCTAGGGATAGGTAACCAGTTCCAGAATGAGCCTGTGACTATTTCCTGTACCATGGACTCCACCATCATCCATACCTTTCTTCACTACTCATACTACCCTCTACCTCCTCCCCCAACATGGAGGGTCCCACTGTGGGGGCCCGGGCACCAAGGCCGTCTCTGCATTTTGCCTGCGTGGTGCCCAGGTCATCGACTCACGTAATAATGAGAGAAGGTGTCTTACACAACACGGTGAGTTCTGTACAACATGAAAGAGTTTTAAGTGAGAAGGAAGAGTTGTCTGGGAAACTGTTTATTTCATCCAGCCTTATGAATAAACACTAAGCAAAACAAACAAATAAAACTCCCTGTCCAGGCCAACATTTTCAGAACCAGGCTTTCCTGCTTTTAGGAGTTACGCATGCAGCGAGACAAATGAAACCCATATTCCTTCTGTCTTATTCGGTACCGATCAGGACTCTGAATCCTAACGCAGATTAGTACTACTTGCTCTGAAAGCCAAACTAAGAGAAACTTTTTTCTTTCCCTCAAGGGGAGAGAAAGGGGAAAGAGTTGGTATGTAGACAGTAATCTTTGTGAAGAAACAAGGAGTTTGTTTACATAACTCAGGCTATTCTTAACTTAAAAAGAAAAAAGGGCTGGTCAGAACAAAGGCCTCTACCTTGACCTATAATTACATTCTAGACACCATACTGTACATCCCTATTTTCAAGGTTTTCCGAAATTGGAAAAAAGGAGCCCTTCATCTTTCCTGTAGCCAATCTGTGTAAGACAGCACAGTCTTCTCCTCCTGGAAACTCCCAACTTTCCTCTTTGGTCACCGATCTCACGGAACACAAGACCAAACACTCTCACTGTGCAGACACACACGCACACGCCTCCTGGAGCAGGCGCACTCACACCTGGGCTCTGACGATGCCCTCTCGCTGGCTGGGAGCTGGGAGGGAACCTGGGCCCGGCCTCTGGTGTGTGACATGAGGGTGAGGTCATTAAGGAAGAGAGGTGTTGTTTGGGGCAGACATCAGGCAGTGGGTGCTATCATTGCTGTCAGATGGTCCTCGTAAGTCCTGCAGGAGTGTCAGCTTGATTTAGAGGGGATCATTAATCTCTTGGAAAGGTGGATCTGTTAGCTGGATAGATGTTAGTCGTATGGTGTGCTCTGGGGAACCAGGTCTGAAAGGACTGGTGGTGGAGGGAGTGAAGTCGTGGCTGATGGGTATAAATTACCTGGGCATGCAGTGAAGCGGGATAGGTGAAAGCAGGAGGAGGTAGAGCAGGCGCTAACTCCGCTGGGTACAGAGGGTACGGGGCCCACACTTCAGGGCTACTGGGGTAAAGTGCAGGCACTGTGAGCTCATCTGCAAGAAAAGAATAAGGGCAGAGTTAGTGGTTACCAAACAGCTGGCTTCAAATCAGAATCAAAACACCCAACAACCCCCAGCCCCAATCCATGTCACAAGTCAAATCGCTCTCCTTCTTCCAATAACCTGTTGGTGTTGGTCCCCCAAACTCTAAGCAAGGGAACGGGCAATACGAAATGGAAGTGCAGTAAGCGCCTGCTGCCGGTCCGGCCCGCGGAGACCTCGGGCCTGGGCCCTGCCGTGGACACACTGAAGTCTTTGCAGCTACAGCTGGGGGAACCCAAGAATAGTGGGGATTTCCTGCCTGAAACAGCACACGTGGTCCTCTAGGGGAAAGAGGAAGAAAAGAACCAGGAGGAGACATCTCATGAAAACCCACTGCAGAGTTTTTGGGAGTCACTGGCTTATTAGCAGGACCCCGACAGACCAGAAGAACTGTAGGACTCCCTGCTTATCAGTATAGTTAATAGACAAATAAATCATGACCATCAAACATCTTACAATCAGCGCTCAGGGAGCACAGGGACAGACACTATGTGCCTCCAGGGCAGTTAAGATGGTAAAAATTCAGAAAATGGAAGTGAAAAGCCTTGAGTACCCTGATCAAAGCGAAGCTCCACAAAGATGCAAGAAGAACGTTCCCAGTTGCTGGCTACACAGCCTACATTTTCTTCTAGGGAAAAGTGAGTCAAGCTGCCAACTGACTGGTCTAAATGTTCCCCAAAGCGCTCTGTTTCTGCTCAGGTCAAGCCACAGATTGCCAGGTTGAAGGGCAAGTGTGTGGGCCTCCGAAGGTATCAGGAAGCAATCCATTAAGGTAGCAGCGAACGCCTGAGGGAGCATCTCGGCCAAGGCGCACCAGTCACTACTTCGGAATCTGGACCCTGTGAAGCAGCAATCTCTATATGTGCTTTTATCACCTGTCAAAGTCTGACATCCAGTAGGTCAAGGACGCTGCCCGGGCCTGCTGAGGGAGTCAGGAAAAGGTGACGCGATAAAGCCCTGAGTGACGGCCATTCAGGACTTCCCAGAAGTCCACAGTGCAGGGAACCCAGGAAAACAGAGTCACCCCTCTCCCATGTAAGAAGCCACCCCAGCCCGCTCATTCTAGGCCTCCCACCTGCTCCCATCCCCCGGCTCTGGGCAAGGCTGTCAGTAGAAAGCGTGCTAGACACAGAGACCTGCCCAGCTGAGGGCGAGGTGGCGGCTGCTCCACGGGCCAACAGAAAGCGGCCGAACCGAGTGCGCGCCGTGCGGATCGCGTGGGGAGCGGCGGGTGCGGCAAGAGCCTGATGCGGAGCTGGGAGCGGACGGACGCCCGTGTGTTCAGAGCGTGGCTCGGGGTCCCAACAATGGGGTGCGAGGTCCTGTGGCTGGTCCCCGGGGCCCTCCTCAGCGGGTGGTGATGGGAATACAGACTACGCTGACAGGCATGCTGGCTCGCCTAGGCCAGAAGCGTGAACTGCTGGTTGTTACCTGGGGAGGGCAACAGGGGCCTCAGACACCGCTTTAAACAACCAGGTCTACATGGCCAGTTCCAGGTGTGCAGGTGTCAGTGGTGTCTGTCGTGTCTGTAAGGAAATCCCTTCCAGGGGAGCTGAGAGGACCTTAGCAGACCCTCATTTCCCGCCACACACCATTTCCATTAGCACATCTCCTGTGGGAGCCCAGCGTGTAGACACCGGCTGTCAGAACCAAGGCCGCGGACTTTAATCGACCATTCCCAGGAAGGACATGCTGTTGTCATCGTCGTTATTTCTGCCTCCATGCACCTTTAAGACATTCTGAGTCTTTCTGAAAAGCCCAGAGAGTCTCCAGACCCAGCACACGATCTCTTAGCCGACGCCTGTCCAGTCCCACTGTGATGTCAAAGGACTAACCACAAGAGGGCATGTGCTCGGCCAGCACCCCTCTCTCAGCCACCCAACAGGAACGGGCTAAGTGATCAGTGGTGCTTCCTTTAGAAAGTTTTAAAAACACAGTGTCTTTTAAGATATCCTAAAGAGAAAAATAATAGAAAGCCAGTGGAGTCAGCATTTCAGCCTACTGATACAATTTATGACTTGCAGGCATTTCCACATGTTCATCCTAAAGCATTACTTTCCGTTGGGTCTACACTGATACTCAAGGAACAATTCGTTGACTAACATGTGCTCAAAACCTAGCTCAGCAGAATGGGGGCTTTGCTTCTAAATCCCCTGCAGAGTAACCGTACAATCAGGTGGTGAAGCACACGGGCCTAAAAGAGGCCAGGCTAAACTTACACTTGATAAATCCCTTGATGCATGGCGCCATCTCTCCCTTCTCTTGGAAAGAGTCACAGGAGTCACTGTGAATATCAGGGGACATGCAGCACACAGTGGGTTGGTCAGGAAGAGGATGAGCTCAAAATGTGCCAGTGAAGATGCTCCGCACTAGTGACTACTGGGAGAGGAGGAGTGAGGGTGACTTCCAGGATCCGGGTCTGACTCCAGTCTGCACCCCTGGGCCAGCTCTGAGACTGGCATTCAGTGTGTAATAATGCTTGTGGTATTGAATAGTACCCGGTGGAAAATTCTGGAAGTCATTTAAAGATATACCAGTGTTTTCTTTGGTAAAAGAACTTAGAAAATATCCATAGAAACCACATCTAAAATTTCTCAATCCTTGCAGTATTTGTCACACACACCAACAAACAAAACAAAACAACCCCTCCCCCAACCAAAATGGAGCAAAACAGAGCAGTACTTTTCAAAGTTAAAAATAAAAGCAGTGGAACCTTTTCTTCAAACTCATTTTCCCTAGAAACCCTTTTTAATAAAAGCGTAGCTCCTCTTGTTGACTTGGTGGGAGGTGGGGAGGCTGAAGGGCCCCAGCCCCTGTACCAGCCCCCAAGGTACACCTCGGTTCCAGAGAAAACAGTCAGGCAACTGCTCTGAGGCTGCGCTCACACAGGGGCTCCTCTTCAAAAGCCCCTGCGGGCGAACTCACTGCTGCAGCTCCTGCAAACCTGCCTGGCAGAGGGCGGGCAGAGCACGCCGGAGCAGGGGGAGGAAAGGGCGACCAGCGCCACAGCGGGGAGGCAACACGCAGGCTGGCCCGGCTGCCGTGGACTGCAGCACCCCGAGTGCCGGAGGAGGCCTCGCGTGAGCTCTCAGGGCCTCAGACGCAGTGCGGGAAAGTCCGACCCAGGCACAGTCCGACCACAGGTAAAGGCAAGGGAGCGGTCTCCTTGCTCCCCCACGCGCCCGGACCACACCGACGCCTTCCCGGCTGCACCGCACTGTCCTGTGGGCCGCTGCTCCTCAGAGTGTGGTCCCCCGACCGGCAGCATGAGCATCGCCTGGGCGCTTGCAGAAATACAACTTCCTGGCTTCACCCAGACCTCCTGTGTCGGAACTTCTGCCCTCCAAGTGATTCTGATGCGTACTTAAGTTTGATAGCAATTGCTGCAGGCTGCTGATCTTCTTGTCTTTCTCTCTTACTGTATTATTAATACTATCCTCTTGAGCACAGTGTTATGCACTTTGCTTTCAAAGAGCTTAGTATAGTACCTGTTACACAGTAGTTTGTTGAATGAATGAAACAGCCCAGGAGAGAAAATGCAAATGAAAGCAGTAACCCTAGACTTGCTTTGTGAGAGAAAGGAGGGTTAAAGCAGCCCCAGCCTAACTCTAATAACATTCCTTGCTTGGCTCAGAGCAACTGGAAGAATAAAGGACAATATAGAATACAGGTCAAGTTCACACCTCTAGTAAAGCAGCCCTCGTGGATACTTACATCTCAGTATGAGGCTAAGGACTCTCCGAAAACCCATTCTCTCCCTTGATGCACGTGGGTAGTGAGCTGAAGGGAATTTTTCCGTGTGCACATTCTTTTTGGTTGCTAATGTGGTTGTGAGAAAATTACAACAGCTGGAGACCATTTTGCACAATACCAGCCCTTCTCATGGACAACCCACCCGGAGAAGTGGGTGGCAGGCCGGGAGCAGCTGGGCTGGGGTGGGGTTCACCTTCCTGAGTCACTGCCCATCTTGTTCAGACTTCATAGGATGGGAAGGCTGAAGAAAGAAGTTGCTGCCCTCGGACCATGGGGATGAAAAGGAGTTCGGGGAGTGGATTAGACTCCCCCTGCCCAAAGAGGCTGTTGACCACCCAGAGGGAGCCCAGCCCCAGGGAACCAAGACATCAGGAGGCCAGGGCTTTTGGTCTGAGCCTCATGTTACCCTCCTGAGAGGCTTGGTCATCCTTTCCCCTAGCACCAGACCTGGCTATATCCTCTCCCCTTTGGCACCTCTGAGGATACTGCCGTTGGGATCCACAACGTATATCTGAAAAGGCCTTTTTCTTAGCATAAAAATATGTAACCAGAAGGGCTGAACTTGGATTCGACAAGCAAAGGCTAGAAGCCTTCCTGACTCCACCTCTAATCCCTTTGAAAAGAAACACGTGCAGAGTCTCTCTCTGAGACTTTCACCCCAAGGAGCTTGTGAAGATCGTCTAGACTGCCCTTTCATTTTAGATGAGGAAGCAAAGACGCAAAAGGTGAAGCTTCTAGTCTGAAGATCACACTGAAACAGAGATAAAGATGAATGATTTAAGAAAAAAAACCGAGAGAAAGAGGAACAGAATCTTTAGTGGACAATCTGAGTACAATTGAGAATATCAGGTCCAAGAACTTCCAATCAGTACTGCATTCACTGTGCCTACTGGGTATTTCTATTTGGAAACCATCCACAGCAATCTCGTGCTCAATGCGTCTGAAACTCAACACACTCCCTCCAGTGGCTTGTCTTCTTCCTTGGGTCTAGATTTCAGTCAAAGATGCCACTCACCTGCCCAAGCCGGAGACTTGGTAGTCATCCCATTCTCTCTCATATTCGATCTCTGGCCAAGATCCTAGTTAATGTAGCCCATCATTCACTTCGATCATCATCACCACTGGATCACTAAAGGGGCCTCCCGACAGACCTGGCCACCACACTGCAGCTAGGACGACTTTTAAAATACACAATTCAGTAACATCGCCGTCCCACTTAAAACTTTCCCATGACTTCTTTGCTCTCTGGATAGTGTCTGAAATTCACATGTCATGACCAAAAAGACGGCAGGGTCTTGCTTCGCCTACCTTTCCAGCCCTGGCTTGCACCTGGTTCTCCCGCACGGTCTAGGATCAGTCGATTTCAGTGCCTGGTTCTCTCCCACTTCTAGGCCTTGTACACGCTTGTTACTCTGCCAGAGGTATTCTTCTCTCCTCCCTCACCTGCCTTAACTCTTACTTACTTCCTCAAAGGATTCTACTTCATGGGGCAGGGGGAAAGGGGGCTTCTCTTTCTCTGTGTCCTGCTGCATCCTGCACCTTCCAATCACAGCAGTTACCTCTGGGATTGTAACCCATTACTCTTTGCTTACCCTGGTGCCTAGCGCAGTGTATCAGAAAGTATCGAGAAATCAACCATTTGCTCTATGCTTGAGAAAATGAAGAGAAAAAAATTATGCTTACATCTTGTCCTGCAGAGGAAGAAATGATAAAACTATAGGTTAATTCAATTCTGTGTGGGAGAGAAAGAGGATGGATGTGAGAGCATGTAAATGCTATTCTTAAATAAGGTTGCGTTCCAATGGTTTTAATAACACATTATATTCACGTTTTATATGCAGCCAAGAGCACGCACATCCATTATCATTTTGGAGCCTCATTGAAAGCTCTGGGGAAAGGGATGGGAATGGGTGTCTCATTTTAACAATGAGAAGAGATCTCTGCAAGGTCTCATAGCTAACTCACAGTGTCCGAACTGGATTAGAACCCTGTCTCACGGTTCAGGTTCCCTTCCACACACCACTTCACCCTCCCTGGAGTGCAGGCGGTCATTACCTCTAGCTTTAATACTCTCAATTTACTCGAGTAAGCTCAGGGACAGAGTCCTCCAGGACAGCTTGCCTGACAGATGAAGAATTTGGCCAGAAGAAATGGCAGCCGTGACACACGAGGTCCATATATGATGAAAGATTCCATTTTAATGGGGAAAAAATTCATTTTGAAATGAAAAATAAATCAAGGATTCTATTAAGCAATCAGCTCCCATTCATATACCTCAGCAAGGAGCTGATGCATGTCTGTTATGTAAAGCCTTCAAAGATCAGCCTTATTTGACTTTGTTTTAGGGGGCCACACAAAACAAAGGGTCACCGCTCTGAGGCCCAGCATAGTGCACACTGGCTGCTGCAGTGGGCTGAATAGTGTCCTCCCCAAATTTACATCTACGTGGAGCCTCAGAATGTAACCTTTTCTGGGAATAGGAATTTTGCAGATGTAATTAAGGATCCTGAGATGAAATCATTCTAGATTTTAGAGTGGGCCCTAAATCCAATGACTGGTGTCCTTATAGGAGACAAAGGTGATGAGCAGTTGGAGACTGAGATTGGAATGATGAGTCTACAAGCCAAAGAATTCCCAGGATTGCTAGCAGCCACTGGAAGTTAGGAGAGACACACGGACAGTTTTTCCCTCTGAGGATCTGCAAAAAACCAACACTAGAGACAACTTGATTTCAGACCTCCGGCCTCCTAAACTGTGAGAGAAGAGATTCTTATTGTTCTCAGCTACCCAGTTGGTAGCAATCTGTTGGACAGCCCTAAGAAAACCAGAGTTCTCATAGAAGATCACACACCTTCACTAGCACCCCAAGAAGATAAATAAACGCAAGGGAAGAATAAAAAGGTTTGGTGAAAAGTTCAAAGGATATGGTCAGCAGCACTTGGCACAAGTCACTGTAATTTTGTGTTGTGCACAGGAAACCAACTGTCCTACATGCTGCAGACACAGGGAGCAATATCACGTCTGTGCTCCACCCTTCTCCACTTCTTCCTGCTCTTTATCACAGTCCTTGGCCACTTCCGTTGCTTCAGTTATTAACTCTATTGAGGATAACTCATAAATCTATAGGTTTGATTTCAGCTCCAATGTAGACATCCTCAACTCATCCAAAAATGAGCTGTGACTCAAACCACTTCCTGTTACCTCCCCATATTTCTCACATCTGAACAACTGCTAAGTCCTAATAAATAACATTGAAGATGGCAAAAATACTGATGATACTAACAGTAGTAGCAGTAATACAGGAGGTACTAACACAAGCCCCTTTTATATCATGAGGAAACATAGGCACAGCGGGGTTAAAGAGCCCAACAACTTACAGCAATGACAGAACCAGGATGTGAATCCAAGTCCTTCCTATCAGCCCAGAATCCATACCCTTTCCTTCTCTGCCTCTCCTTATCGATGACATTTCCTCTTTGCCTCTTCTCGCTGTCTTTTTCCTTTCTGTACCTACTTCCACAACCCAAATGCAGGTTCTCACCTGGGCTGTTTTAACAGTCCCCTTGAGACTTTCAAACTGGCTCCCTAATAACTTCCATTCTCCTCTCCACTGCAATTCTTCTGTCATAATGCACATTCCTGGAGCAACTCTCTAAACCTGCAGGAAGGCCAACCCAGACCCACAAAATAAGCATGCCAAGGAAATTCCAAAAGCAAGTTGGTCTTGATTCAGCTGGCCCAGAGTCACCAGCCCCCCAGCTAATGATTTTCTGCCATGCCTCTGAGCAGTCATTACCCAGCTGTTTCACGCCAAGAAACGACCCAATACAACCCAGTTTCAAAAGGCTCTGACCCCTGACCTGAGAGTGGAAGGGAACCCAGACCATAAGCAGGAAGCCAACTGTTCCTTTGAAGACCTGATATAAGTCACTCCTGTTATCTGCTCTTGTTCATCACAATGGGACATATTCATCCCTTTTCCTGAGACCTGCAGGGCCGAGGGTTACCCACAGCTTCCCCAGGCAGTTCCCTTCCCAGACATGGCCCACTGAACTCTGAAGCTATTTGACAGCCTCTCTGAGAACCTGGATTTCTTAATGACTGCATTCAATTCTGGATGTTTAACAGAAGCTGTATTTCCAGAAAGCGGTGGTTTTTGTATCATACAAACAACATAAACATATTTGTCCAGCTCCGCTCTGCTGGAGACCCTGGGAAGCTTCATGAAGGCAGAACTCTGTTCAGCTGTATATACTAATGTGCCCTTTTGGTGTCCGGCACAAAGCAGGCACTCAATAAATATTTCCTGGATGAATGACCACATGTCCCCTCTTTTGTTGCCCAAAGAGCCTTGTCCATCTGTGGGATTTCAGTATTGTATATAAGAGTGGCGGTGTGACTCATCTATGGAACTGGTCATGTGTCAAAGAGTAATAAGGATATCTATACAGTGTATAGTCTGTGCAAAATGCTTCCCAGACTTTAATCTATTTCTTCTCCATAATATCCTTATGAGGTAGGTACTGCTATTGTCACCTCCACGTCACAAACAGAGGGTGCCGAGGGCTCAGAGATGAAGTGACAGGCCCCAGGCCACGCAGCTGGGAGCAGTGACACCATACTGTGCATGTATGCAGCACGGCTCCAGAGCTCATGCTCTGAAACCACTGGGTTCAGATGGTGGTTTGTCTGGCTAGATACCTTCCCCCCAAAACTGTGAAGCTCAACTTCCAAACCAAGTCAGAAAGTGCAGGGCATTGCCTTCAAAAACGAGGAGGAAACAAATACTATATTAAGCTGGATGAATAACACAAGAAGTTATTATAAAAACACGACAATTCTGGTCTGCTTTCCAGGCTGTGATGGTATATGATTATTACTTAAATTTATTTTTTAAAATTTATAATAAAAAAGAAAAGGATATCCATAAGGTAATTCTGATGTGAATTTTACAAAAACTGGTTAGGAGGCATACTATGTGTGTGTGAGCACAGGGTAAGGGAGAGAGAAGGCAGGAGAGCTGCAGGTCTGCATCAGAGATGATACATGAGAAACGTCAACAGTTCGTGCTTTACTGAAAGTACTGCAGGGAGTAGAAAGGAAGGAAAATAAATTTCTTCTTCTATTTAAAGAACATGGGAGTGTTTTCGTAAAACCTGTACTTGCCACTCATGGTTTTGGGGAAAACACGTATTATCTGGTGAGGGAGGGAGAGGTATGTTCACAAGAATATGTGGAAGTATAGGCGTTTTTAATGAAATGGCTGCTTGGATCTATTTCCAGTCTGTAAAAACAGATCATCTACAAAACTATTTGACTCAATAATAAGCTCCTCAAGTGCAGGGCCTGGGTCATTTTGCCCACCACTGTATCTCCAGGGCCTAGCATTGTACATGTTACAAAGCAGACATTCATAATTTTTAATAAGTGGTGTGTTAGGCATAAATCTTTTGAGTACATCTCCCCCCTTTGAGATAAATTCTAAGAGAGGAACAATTATGTTGAATGTGATGAGCATTTTTAAGGACCTTGATACATCATGGAGTGTTGAAACATTGTTTCAATATCTGCAGGCTGTCCAGAAACTGTCCACCCATGTCACATGAAAAATGGAGGCATTTAGGGCTGGATTTTTTTCTGGACAGCCCTCGTACATGCCCAATAGAAAGAGACATGTTCTTACCAACTTTGTAATAGGACAATACTAGAAATCATCATTAAAAACAAAATGAAATAAAAACTGACAACTATATAAGCGAGACATCTATTATTTTAATATACACTTCTTTGATTGTTAATGAAGGAGTGTACTTTCAGATTCTTAAGCTAAAACAGGGGCTACCTAAAAAAGTCTTCGTTCAGCATGCTGCTGTCTTGAAAATCCAGGATGGACCAAATATCCTTCCTCACAGCATCCCTAACAGCCTATGTGTACCTTGATCATTGCTCCTCATCACTTACATTGAAACGAATCTCTGTATCTTTCTCCTTCCCCAATTTAATGGTACTCTCAGCACTCACGTCTGGCACACAAAAGATATGAATATTACCAAGTGCCTGCAACTTACTACACTATAAGCATATATAGTATTGAGAAACACATAGCTGACCTACTGATTTACAGTTTAGTACATTTCCTTGACTTTTAAGAAAATGTCAAGTCTAAATTTGCACAGCTTCCAGTCCTGGATAAAAAAGGCAGAATCTTTAATAACCTGTCAGAGTTATCAGTTTTAAAGAGACCGAAAATGACTTAGGGAACTGATGAATCAGAATTTCAAAATATACTTTAGGGTACAAATAACTCAAATGCAGACAAACGCACACACGTGCGTGCGTGTACACACCACACCCACACCCACACCCACACACACACAGTGGCCTATGAACCCTCTGAGGAGTTTCTGAGTGGAGTTGCGTTGTCTGAACCGAGCCCTCCTCTCATCTCCTCCCTCCCCCTACTCTGTAAGCTCAGCAACTCTACCCCACTTTGGGTTCCAGCATCTATGTTCGCTGGCCAGCTCTGGGCCGTATACCCTTGATTTATCCACAAACCATTGCCCGAGCATCATATCTTGGCTGCAGAGACTGCAGAGATGAGAGGTGGGTGGGCCAGGTTGGCAAAACTTCTGCCATCTCCTCCTTCGTTTTTTCTCATGCCAGATCAACCCTGGGCTACACTCAGCTGTCCTGAAAATAATTCTGAGTTACATGTGCGTGGCCATGTCAAAAAGGTCCAAGTGTAATTCTAGTACTCAAGAACAGGTATACATCTTTATAGAAATAATGAAAAATAGGCACTAGCTTATGCTAACACTCTGTATCCCAAGGGGCGTTTCCAACCACTGAAAAGGACCCAGAGACTAAAAGGTGTCAGTCCTACATAGGAGGGCTGTCTGCAAAGTATCCAGCCATGTATTATGAAAATCAGAGGCACTGGTGGCTGGATTTTTTCCAGACAGCCCCGGTAGATGATAAAGACCTGCAGAAGTAAAATGCTTATCATCTCTTGAGATGAACAGCTAGAAAGTTTTAGCATTGCTTTTCCTAGTTTCTCAGGCAATACTGTAATTTGGACTCCTAAAAATTTAAATTAAAATTGCAATTGTAAAATTGAACAAATCAGTTCATTAATAGTGAGCAAGTTGCATATATCATTTATCACCTTCCTGATTGAGGTGGCTTGGGCACTTTACTACATCCACCTCCACATCACTTCCAACCTCTTGGCTGTCCAAAGCACCAAAACTGATGGCCGGACTGGGGTCCATCAAAGCCAGGAATATGGTAGCCAAATTGCACATGTGATGAATGTCAAAAAAGTCCAAGGCATGAACATGCTTGCCCAAACTATTCTGCCCCTGCCCCTGAATGGTACTTGGAGAACAGGGGAAAGGTACAACATAACGAGGCCATCTATCTTTCATGGCATTGTGGTGATCATCATTTGAAATAATATTTAAAAAGTGACCTGAATGCCCATCATAATCACTATCCTAAAGAAAGTCTTCTTTTTCAGTGTCAGATGTTTTAGTACCATGATGCTGATGGATATGGTGAAGGTTACTAAACATGCTCTGTGCCCAAGTGTTTTAACATCTCTTTCAGGGAGGCTAGACATCAATCACTTAAATATGAAAAGCCTCATACTGCCAATTACTGTCAACTGTGAAAAACCTGTAAGAACAGAGCCATCAGCAGACCCAGAACTTCCTGTCCACAGGTAACAAAGTTGCTAGCACACAGGAAACTCAGAAACTTGCCCTCCTTTCATGTCCTCCAAACTCTCCTTCCTTGATTCATCCAGTTTTATAATCTGGTGGCTTCAAATGAGCACAATGCAAACTTCCAGAAACACTGCCCGCTATCTAAGCTTGCCTTCCGTGTCCCCTCACACTCTCAGGTTTCACATTACCGCTGAAGGACAAAGCCACCTGCACATGCTATGCTGGAATTGAATAAAATGTTTTCTGAGTGTTGAAGCATGAGGCCAGGATGGATGAAGTAACTGGGCAGTCTCCAGTGAAGAAGAACACACAGACTCAGCTAGTTTATAAAGTTAAATGCAGCTCAGGGCCAGTATGAATGAATAAATCCCACGGTATCCAAAAACGTCATTACAGTCAGGGCTCCTTTCTCTCTAATGTTATCACTTCTCTCTGTCAACGACTTCAGCAAGTGTTTACTAAGTACGTACCTACTGCGGGCCAAATGCTGGGTGAATACCATCATCTTGTATTTCTCCAGCCTGAATCTGGGACTGATGCTGAGCCACAGAAGGACCTCATTATCTACAAACTTGAAAGACAGATCCTATTTAATTAAATATACTCGTATTTTGGTGATCCCAGGGTGGGTGGGGGAAAAGAATGTATTTGGAAAAAATCTATTTGAAAATGAAACTCCTTATTAATTTCACGGTGGCAGACTATTAGGAAGATGTGATTTGTCATCTGGAAAGTGCCGGAAGAGCTGGGAGTCAGCAAATGGTCAACGAAAAGGAAATGGACAAGAGAAGAAAAAGTGACTTTCTTGTATCAGTATTACACATGAGGTAATTCCAGAAATGTGGTGAAAAGTGTAAGTTCCACCTGAAGGTCCAACCAGTGCTTTTCCTCTGTAAGTCTCTTAGTGCTTATTCTTCCAATGTTACCAAAACAAACAGAATTGGCTGTGGAGACGGAAGATTTTCTTCTTTTCATACTTGCTAAGTTCCATGTCACTAACAATACACAGATGACAATATCTAAACCCCGGCGACGAGCCATGTAAAAAATAACTATCGAGTATTGTTTGTCTTAAAATAATCGAAGGGTAGGTGTTCTCGCTTCCACCTTAGAGGCTGGGAAACCCGAGGGTGAAAGAGGCTAAGTAACACATCCTGGCTCCCACAGCCCTGGGTGACAGACAGCCCTGTGTTTCAGAGCCCGGGCATGCCCGACTCGTTCGTGTAAACACCACGAAGCGCCAGTGCAGAGTGGACGTTTCGGCAGCCCGGTGTGATGCCCAGGACGGAAGTCCAGAGTCAGGACATTCCATCCGGGGGTGGTCCTGAGCTCACGTTCTTCACGAACATGCCAGCAAAAACAGGGCTGGCTCTACACCACAGCCCAACAGTGAGAATAACTCAAGTGTCCATCAACAGATGCGTGGCTAAACGAAATGTGGTACAAATGGAATATTAGCCATAAAAGGACTGAAAACCCAACACGTTACAACACTGATGAACTCTGAAAACATTATGCTAAGAGAAAGAAGCCAGATATTAAAGAACAAATATCACATGATCCCACTTCCATGAAATATCTAAAACAGGCAAATTCGTAGAAACAGAAGCAGATAAGAGACTACGGGGGATGCTGGGGGAGGGAGTAGGGATATGTTGCTTAATGATTAACTTCTGTGGGAGGTTATGAAAAAGTTTTGGAAATAGTGGTAATGGTTGCAAAATAATGTGACTATAATTCATGCCACTGAACTGTATACTTAAAATAGTTATAATGGCAAATTTTATGTCATGTATTTTACCACAATTAAAAAAAATTAATAATATACCAAAAAATTCAATTGTATGGTATGTGAACTCTCTCTCAATAAAGTTCTTAAAAACAAACCAAAAAAACCCTCTTGGGTCTGTGGCCAGAGAGACCTGGCCTTAAATCCTAGATGGGCAGCTTACCAATTCTGGCCCTGGACACATTTTTTAAACGAGATCATTATGACTAACAGCTGTTGCTGTTGTTATTATTATTATTGTATCATCGTGATTATTTTTAAACTTCTCATACCTGAAGATTCCTAAATGTTAAACATGTTCCACTCCAGGTTTTACCAGGTCACAGAGCTGTGTAAGACCTAATGACCCACCACCACGGTGGCAAGAAAGATTTGATCCATGTTCTAGTTCCCCACTGGAGTCCGTCAGGCAAGTGAACTGCACCCCGCCCCCACATCTTCCATGGCCCAAGGACCATCATCAGCTCGTCTCTCTTCCAATCAAAATCTCAGCCAATCAGAAGAGAGGTTAAAAAAACATTGGAAGCAAAATCCTATAGCAGGAACCATTTGAGAACCTTGAACCATCCATCTTAAGAAATGCAACATCCCGCACAAAGAGAGTCCATTACTAAATAAGAATGAAAGCATGGTTTAAGTATCTTAATGAATAATAACATAATCATGATGAAAACGAAGCGAGCAAAGGGACTCGGACTGTCTTCTCTCACCCTACCACCATCCATCTCTTCTCCGAGCTAAACCTACCCAGTTCCTTCATCCCTCTCTCATAGCAACTGCTCTTTGCAATCTTTCAATCATTTTCTCTATACTGGATTCCCTCCAAGTTTTTCTTTTCTCACACAGTGCTGAGGCCCCAGCCCGGGCCGCAGGGGCTGGGAACGGTCTGGTAAACAGATCACGAAGCCCGCAGCACATCTCCTGTGGGGGACTGGATGGTAAATTATGGAAAGATGAGGCTGAGGCTGTGTATGTACCCCATGGCTGGGGGCCGGCTGGTGGGTGACGTGACAGGAGTTTACAAACGTCTCACAAAGAGAAACTGTTTGGAGAGTTGTCCCTGGACCTAGTGAGAATTCATGAAGAGATGAGAATGGGAAGTTCAGTTCAGAGACCCGGAGAACTGGCGGGGGTGGGGGGTGGGGGGAGGGAGAAGAACAAACTTCATCCAGAGCCCCGGAAAAGGCCTCCCAGGGCAGCTGCGAGCCCACGGCCGGGCAGGCTTTCCCGGCACGGGGACTCCACACGGCTCCCGGGCTGCTCCAGCTGTTAATGCCTTTGTTCCCACAGCAAATACAGAATGAGAAGGCTGCCTGAAGGCTGACAGTAATTCATCTCAAGTTTGGTCGGAAAAGTTATTTTTGCTACGCCAGAATATCTTTAGACGAGAATCAGGTCCAAAGGGGCAAATGGTGCTGGAAACAAACAGAGGCGGGCGTAGTACTGGGAAAGACTGTTGGGAGTACGTGCCAGAAAAAAGCTCGCTGCCCTTTTAAGGATGGAGCCACAGTGCACTCTCTGAACCACCACCCTGACACTTCTGGTGATGCATTTTCAATCATTCACTTAATTTTAGGGGTAAGAAAGTGCCTAAAGCA
This sequence comes from Lyroderma lyra, assembly GCA_004026885.1. Lineage (NCBI taxonomy): Eukaryota > Metazoa > Chordata > Mammalia > Chiroptera > Megadermatidae > Lyroderma > Lyroderma lyra. The sequence goes on along the minus strand of PVJL010000638.1, from coordinate 158,343 downwards.
AAGCCGTATCTCCTTCAAAACCCACTGTGCCATCTTCCTCTCTGAGCGCGTACTTCGCTTCTCACAGATCTCCAACAGCTCCCAATTCCTCCCGAATCAAAGCCATCTCCCCACCGTAACAAGAACTTCCATTTACTCCTTCCCCACCCCCCAGCCAGCCACGCACCTCCAGCTGTGTAAAATTAGCGATGATTTCTTGAACAAAGTTGTTCTTGCCACTGATCTTCCGTAATTCATTTAAATCAAGGGGTAGCCACACAGCTCAGAATGGCTTTCCCAAGGCTGTGTGTGTGGTTCAAGAGCTAACCCCAAGGCTTTCCAGCCTTCAACGTTATTAACATAAAATTGAGCTAACAATTTGATCTCAGTAGAACGCCTTTATTTTTAAGCACTACTTACACCTATCATCCTCCTTGAGCACAGTCAGAGTTTATGCTCCTACTTCCACTGTCTTCCTTCATTAGAACAAAACCTGTAAGGTCTTTGCCTACCATTCTTCAGGAAGAAAGTGATCCCTCAGTCCTGCCCCCCAGTAGTTGTCCGGTGAGTGTAAGAAATCACTCTTTCTGCAATATCTCTGGAAATCATCCCCCAGAAATCTAGATTCTGGAGGGCTAGCAAGTAAAAGTGGCATTAAACTTATTCCGAGTAAAAACAGGGAGTAAAAATAGGTCAGTGAGTGGAAGTTTCGGGGTACCATATAGAGTTTGGCCAGTTAGCAGCAGAACTGGAGCAAGAGTTAATTCACACCCACTATGCGTCTAACACTGTGCATACATAGCCCAGTCCTATTTTACTCGAGGAGCTTAGAGACTACAGAGGGAGATGGAGAGGTAACTGGCAATTTCAATACAGTACAACAGGTTTTCTCTGAAGGAATAAACACAGTTCCATAGCAGCAATCAACCCAGCAGGGCAGTTCGTCCACCTCTGGAGAGTCGGACAAACTTTCTGGAGGAGAGAGACAGTTTAAGCTGACTTCTGAAGGAAAAGCAGGTAATCTGCAAAAGGAGTGAATTTACAGCCAGGGACTGAGCACTGTAAGCAAAAAGCTCAGAGGCAAAGAGGGCACAGGATGCATCAGGCCAGACCCCCAGGAGCTGAGTACTGATGGAGTCAGTGCAGCTCTGAGACGTGGCTGGGGCCGAGGAGCAGAGTGCACTATGGAGGTAAGAGTCTCTTCTCAGATCAAGTCTGTGATCTGCATCTAAGAAATACCTTTTCACCAGAAGGAGGTCTGTTATAAACAGCTGCTAATCTGGGATTTAAATGCATCAGATATTCTACAATAAATGAATACATTTCACCAAATAGTGAGGAATTCTTTCACGCACTGTGTACGGTATCCGGAGAATTCAAGAGAGAAAAAGTCAGGGGCTGGGAAGCTTCCGAGGAACTAGGTGGCTGGGAAGGCCAGCGGGAGGGGTTGTCAGTGGCAGAGGTGGGAGCGCTTTACTTGTTGGTCCTGAGACCCGCAACCTACCTGACCTTTGGAATGATGCGTCATCAAACACTTTTCTCTATAACAGAATTTACTTATTTATCTGTAGTCTCCTCAGAGAGTTTGTTTTTTGAACTAAAATCTCATTCTGAGTCAGTTAAAGGAGTAACACAGTTCCTTCTAGAAAGTGGAAAAAAATGTTCTTGTGGTTCCATTTAATTGTTTTAGGACACTTGATGTTTCTCAAACATAAAGTCTCTCACACTTTTATCTGATGGTTTGTATTATGGCTCCAGAATTTTAGACGACTTCAGAGAGGAAGCCAGTGAACTCTGAAAGGACATCATTTACATTTGTTTGCCGTATCAAGTAGCAATTAAAATATATAAATAGGGCGATTGGGGAGAAGAAAAACAGAAAGATTTCTAAAGTTTCCACAAGATTACTTTAGATTCTTTTTATTTTGGTGGGGGGAAGGGGTCAAGTGGAAAAACAACTATAGGATTTAAAACATTAAAAAAAGAATCACATAGTTTCCTGTTTGCACATCTCTTTTGGCATTTGTTAACATCAGAGTCAAGTTCTTGGGAGAGACCAATATATTTTAGACCTTTAAAAGTTCACTTGGATTTAAACTAGAAGTAGGAGAATGCTAGCTAATTGCTAAATTTAGCTTCTACACAAAATTACTACATTCAAAACTTAGCTCAACCTTTGAAGGGTAACTATTTGCCAGAAGTCAAATTAAATGGCTATTTTAGGAAAAGAACTTAAATGAGTTTGAGAAATGTTTACTATATAATACAATGGTTTTTAAAATACTTTTTAATGACAAGGTTTATCAAACACATCTAGATTAAATTTCTTCATAAATATAGCCACTGATAAATTAAGAGAGAAGGGCTAGGAAAAATGGCATGTTTAGATGAAATGATGGACTGAGCCTGGCATGTTCCTATAGAATTCAAGCACTGGTACTTTTTATAGTGTTAATAAATGGTCTTTAAAGGGCCAGGGAGAAGGTGCTACAAAAGGTAATCTTTCTGGCAAAATTTAAAATTAAGATTCTAAAGCCATGGATGGTTGGCCAAATGTATATTGTGAAAAATACACAGGATCAAGCAATGAATTAGCAGACCTAAGTAATAATAATCAATGTGGATCATTAGAAGCACCAGAGCATCAAAATGAGAGGAGAAACTGGGAAATGACTTTGGTGTCTTTGACTCTCCTTTGTAAACTGTTCAGTTTCTTTCCTGTCTCACCTTGATGTCTTTATTTCTTACTTTTTATCATTTCCCCTAAATGAAGATAAGCAATTATCTGGGGCTGTGGTAAAAGGAGAGAAGATGGAAGTTAGTGTGATGTACAAGATTAAAGCAAGACTCATACAATAAACTCTGGGAACTGTCCTGTGTGACCTTGGGGAGCGTTATAACCCTCTTTAAGCCTCAAGTACCTCATCTATAAAATAAGAAAATTAAAGTTTGGGTACTCTGGTACATGGCTGCTGGCTATGTAAATTGGTATAATCTTCATACAGAGCTATTTGGCAAATATGTAAAATGTTTTTAAATTTCATGAAATACATTAAAATAACCAAGACAAGTAAATAACTAAATATATAAAAAGGAATAGGCAATTAACTAGTAGATCTAGGTAAAGTAATTGATAGCTGTTAACATTACAAAAGGAGGGACAACTAATCATTATGTGCTTCCTGATGGAAGTACATACTGCTGGTATAAAGTATTCTTGCCCCCATCCCCCAATTCTAATCTGAATGTGATCAAGGCTTTGTAACTAATTACAGAAAATTCAGAAACAGGAACAACATCACAGAAATGCAATAAACAACATCCACAGTACAGGAAGTTAAGAGGACAATCTGCACTCCTGAACACATATAATGTAAGGGAAGATCAGAGGAGGAGAGAGAACAGAGATTACTGTATGAGAAGGCACTTAAGAGACCAATCAAATGTAAAGATGATATGTATAAATGTGGATCTTCGTTCAAACAAGCTGTTACAAAAATTATGTTAAAAGTCTCTCTACTTTTGTGTATGTTTGAACTTTTCCATAACAAAAGTTAAAAATAAAAAATTAGGAGATCACTATTAAGAATGGTTAACACTGACAGCATGGTATTAGCTTTTAAATATAAATTCTCTGTTCTATTCCCTACTCACTAGAAAGCAACACATTAAGAGACAGTTATGGTATCACAATTTCTGTCTATATTAAGTATAACACAGTTTATGGACTTTGTAAGAGCTCAGGAATCAAGATAAGAAAAAGGTACTTCCAGCGACACTGCACTCCGAACAACACTTCAGATGAAGCTGTGTTTAAGCCTTGAGCTTCAGGTCCTCCTGGTCTAGCAAAAACATTTGCAACGTGCCATTATGCTTAACACATTATCTCATTCCCCCTACAGCTTCAGTGAGGTCAAGCAGAACAGGGAGTTCATCATGATATTAAAGAGAAACCAGCAGCTATGAGGGATGCTCACATTATTAATTTTGAGGGGGAGGAAAACAGAAGACATAACTGCCAGCTTCTCCTTCAACCACATGATGAAGAAACTATCCACTGAAAATTAACCATAGTAGTCAAGAAAGCACTGTTGTTCTTACACAGACATACCAGTAAGAAAGAATTAGACAAATGGAAAATTATCACTCTCAAATTAAATGGCCAATGAGTATATGACAACAAATGAACTTTATTAATAAACCATGGCCGCCATGCCACTTCTGCCTACCAGACAGAAAGAGTCAGTGTATATAGGATGATATACCCAGAGGGGAGGTAAGGGAAATAGGTATTCTCATTCTCAAGTGCCTGCCAAGTCTCCATCTTTGTGTCAGGCACCATACTTACTGATGGAATCAACCTACTCTTTTAAACACAAGATGAAAAGGACAAGTACGTTCAGCCTCAGACTCAAGTGTCCAGTCTTTTTGGGGAAAAAGTTAGCGAACCCAAACATCATAATGGAATGCCAGAGTCATACTGTCTTGAGATTCTAGAAAGCTATCAAGTTTTTCAACAGTATTAAAGACAGCGCAAAGAAACAACTAAATGGCTCACACAAAGGGAAAAGGTCCAACGAACCCACCCATGTCACTGAGTGTCTTCCCGTGCACACACATTCCTTTTCAGAGACCAAGGTCAGGTGTTAAAACAAGCGGAGGGGACATGTTCCAGGAATACTCCATCAATGGCACACTGCTACAAAGCTAACATTCCACACTAATCTAAATATTTAACTTGCTGCCCCCTGAGCTTATTTTAAAGCATTCAGTCAGTATCTTTGCTCAGCCTGTTTTATGTTTATTTTACGTGCATAATTCAAAGACACTCTTTTTATGAGATAAATTTCATTTCCTTTTGATGAACATTCTGGCTGTTACAAGTCCCACCTTTCCATTTTTAGTTTAATTTCATTGGGAGAAATAACTAGACACATAGAACTATTTTTTATTACTCTTCTACTCAAATATTCTTAAAATTAAGAAAATAGCCAATCCTATATAACCACTAATTAACTCCAGTGCTTTTCTACTGCAGTTCCTAATTAAGGAATCAGAGTAAGTTTTAAAAAAATTTAATTTCTTTCTAAAACTGTTATCCTTAGTAAGGCTGTACAAGGCCTTTCTGTCGATAAAAAAGTCGCTTCGACTAAATAAATAGCAAAAGAAACTCATTATAGTCCAACGATGGTAGGTCCTATTGAGCACCTGAGGAGGCACGTGGACAAAAGGTACACAAACGTCCTGCACCGTGAGGCCTGGAGTTGCCATTGCTCCTTCAAATGTAGGACGTTCTCAAGCTCCACCCACTGATGCAGTTCTGGAATTTCTTTCCACCAAAAACAATGCCACCCTTCCCTGTCCCCAGGCACCAGAAAGAGTAATGACTGCAATGCTGATTTACCTTGAGACTAAAAAAACAAATTCATAGGAAAAGCAAAAGGGGGGAAAAGAGGAATAAACAAAACCACCCACAAAACAGTGATCCCTAATGCAGATAACCATCCACCAATCCCTTACGCTCAAATTGGCAATGAAAGGGAATGAACTAAGCACTGGATTGGGGGGGCGGGGGATGACGAGGAGGGGAATGAACTATATTTCAGGGTAAACAAACAGAATTATCAAAATCATCATTTTTCAGCCCCTAATCAAGTAATGAGGAAAAGATAGTGGATGAAACCACAAAAATGAAGTTCATAGGGACGATTACAGTGGAGGGACTGTGTCATTAACACCTGAATCCACAGGTCCATCTTGGCATCACCATACTTAGAATAACCTGAACATCAGTTACTTCATGAGGCAGTGCCACATGGAGCACAGAGCACCACCTGGGATGTATAGTTGACAAAAAAGATGAACCTGAATTTAAATCTAATCAAGACCTTCAATTTGAGCAATAGAGGAGACAAAGGAACAAGAAAAAGATACCTTAAAAGGCAGAAAACAGAAAAACCTAGGACGGTTTTGTCTCAGGAAGGCTGACACCTTTTTCAACAAATCAATGGCATAAACAAAGGAGAGTAGGGGTTGGAAAATTGCTTTAGACTGAAAGACACTTAGAAGACAAAACTAAATACAATACACTGACCTCAAATGAACAATTCAACTGTAAAAAGATGAGGAGGAGGAGAAGAAAGAAGAGATTTAAATAACAAGTCGTAGTGAAATCTTGGTAACTGTTAAATATGAATGATGGGTTTCTGGGTTTGGTGTTACTATTCTTTCTATATTTCGGTAGATTTGAACACAATAGACACACTCTGCCCCTAAGCAAAAATAAAACAAAAATTGGAGACACCAACCTCTTTTGTATTGTGGTAAAAAAAACCAAAACAAAACCAAGTTTCTTTTGTAAGGCTGCCAAGGACACACCTCCTCCTTGTGATGGGGTCCTAAACTGTAGGAGATTTAAATTATCCAGGGAATGTTTTCATCACAGTGTTTTGTTATGCATACATGGCCCCTCCTGTGAGGGGTGATGATAATGAGACTTTTTAATATGGTCTTTCCTCGCCAACTAAATTCAGGCTTTTGGGTGTGGGACAATAGGTAAAAACCATCAGAGAATCTTTCTCAGCTCCTCGGGAAGAGACAGAAAAAACCAAAACAAAACAGTGTTCCACTTACTCTCTTGTACCCTTTCTCCATCTGTCAAATGGAGACAACACTACTTTACACCGTTGAAACGAGGAGTTATAATGTATGTTATGTGCCTGTAATTTGGCACTTGGTAGTGGCTCAATTAAATGACAGTTAAAAAAAAAAATCTTCCTCATCAATTGTCTTACAACCTTAAGATTCTGAAATCGACCACAACCATGTGGCCAATGGAAGATCGGATGAACTGCAGTCTAGCCAACACATTTATTTCAGCCTTGTGAGACCACAAGCAGAGGACCCAGGCCAATTTGTGCCTGGAATGCTAACCTAGAGAATCTATGAAATACTAATTGTATGTTGTTTTAATAACCATCATCTCCAAAACCATACCTCTGTATCAGTTTGCTTATTTCTTGAGTGCATAACTATGATGACTGGTGAGATGTAGCCTGCGATCAAGTAAAAAATCTGAAATGGTTTCCTCCTGTTCACACACACAAAAAACCTGTCACTTGGTGTGTATAGATTTTCTGTATTTGGTACAATCTCCTTGTTCAGTGTGGTCACTCTCCATTTCCTTCTGTGTATCTCTTCAGCCTCACTAGACAATGACCTCTTCTGTGATCCCTTTCTTCCCGAACTTTCAAAGTTTTATCTTCATGTCAGCCACCGCTGAAGCCTGTACATCCTTCTGCAACTCTCTGCTTATTAAAATCGTTCGGGGGGCGGGGGGGTTCCCTGGTGGCACAGTGGCAAGGCTTTGGTTCTGTTAATGCCATGGCCTGGGTTAGACTCCCAGCCAGGGAACCACCAAAAAAATTTAAATCAATCCACTAATCAATCAGTCGTTCTCACCTTCAGCTACTAGGTCAACAGACCTCCAGGAGGTCTTTTCCCATTCTGTCTGTAATCACCAGTTTCATCACCAACTAGACCTTCAATCTAGCACATTTTCTGCCTTCCATTGCAGTCATTTACAAGCTTGTTTCCCATACTAAGGTATAAACACTGCAAGAGCAGAACTGTACCCTTAGTCAGCTTGTTATCTTACATCTCCCCTCAAATGTTTGCTTAACTCAGGCGAGAAAAGTGAACAGGAAGTCACCATAATATTCTGTACAGCTGTTAATGTTTGACCAGCTTGATCTCCCTGACCTCTGAGAGATATTTAATTAAAAGAAAGACACGCCCCACCCTCAGCCACCAATTAGACTACTCTTTTCAAACAGAGAGGCTTCTTCTGTTCCAGCTCCACCTGTCTCTAAACTCCCAGTGGCCAAGCACACTTTGTAATGAAGAGGAGGATGATAAAGGACTTGCATTTGCACCGATGACAAGGCGAGCCTGAGATTTTTCACTTTTAACTCTCTAAGCAACCACCACGTCTACGACCTTTCCCCCAGGAAGGGAGCCTAGATCACAGGGCATGCCACCAGTATAGATCAGCTATATACTTACTGACGTGCAAAAGTGAGTCCTAGAACTGAGAATGAAAGCAGATGGCAATCACAGCAGCCTGTAATGCATAACCCCATTTATACGAATATTAGCAAGGCTGTCCATCACAAACATCAGAATGCTCATCTCTGGGTAGGTGAGATCATTTTCTAAATATATAGATAATACATTAAATAAAAAGTCTCATTATTAAAAAACCAATGAATGTGAGAAAAACTACACCTGTATATTTTTAAAACTGTTAAAATGTCTTGAACCCTTGTATTTTAAAAACACATTTTCTTTATAAAGTGGTAATGTTAAAAACATACAAAGGTAATACAACAGAATTTAATGGCATGAATCTTTAGGTTTAGGACCTGAAAAACATTAACTTTCCCCCCTTTTATATCTTTTCTGAGTTTCCTGAAATGAACTTATTACAATGGTACTGGGGGTGTGAAGCTGTGGCAGGGGAGGGGTAAGCATTTTTCAAAGGTACTCAGCCCGGGTCCATTCCCCCCAAGGCTGTTCTCAGAATGAGTGGGTGGCAAATTATCCAGCTCCCCCAACCACTGCATGTGCAGTTACTCTGGGCTGCCTTTAGAAAACACACGGCAGAAGTAGACACCCCTCATCAAAGCTGCAGCTGGCCCCCCCGAGCCTGCAGGGCCCTCACTGTTACCCTCTGGTCTAGCTCCCAATGGCTTTAGCTGCTGTAGCTGCATGTAACCACCTGGCCCAAATCTATAGTAGCCAGCTGGGAACTGCAGGTGTCCAAGCCCACTCTACTGAACCAGGAACAAAATGTTAACTTTAAAATGCGTACGACTAGTAGTTTTTAACTTAACTTTTAATACTCCTTTCTACTAGTAAAAACTATTGATGACACCAAAGGACTTTTGTTTATATAGTCTGTATCAACTGATGTTTACTATGTTAAAAATTAAAACTTAAAAAAATTTTTAAAAAATGTATCAATCCATAAAGCCAAACCCATTACACATTAAAATAGAATGTTTTATGAAAAACAACTACATATTCCAAAACAAACAAGGAAAAACTTCATTTGTACATTTTTGCAAATTTCTTTAGTACAGTCGTCCCCACTTATCTGTGTTTTTGCTTTCTGCGGTTTTAGTCACCCACAGTTAGCTGTGGTCCAAAAACAATTACATGGAAAATTCCAGAAATAAACAATTCATACGTTTTAAGTTGCACGCCATTCTGAGTACCTCACTTCATTTATCTCATCACATAGGCATTGTATTATCTCACGTCATCAAAGAAGAGTGAGTACAGTCCAGTAACATATTTTGAGACCACATTCACATGAACTCTTATTATAGTATCATAATTATTATTGTTAATCTTATGGAGCCTAATTTATAATTCGGTTTTATCATGTGTGTGCGTATATTTTGTGTGTGTGTGTGTGTGTGTGTGTGTGTGTGTAAACAAACAGTATATAGAGGGTTCAGTACTATCTGTAGTTTTAGATACCTACTAGAGGTCTTGCAACATGTCCTCTATGGATAAGGGGGGACTACTGTGTCTGGTTTAAGAGATGACAATTGGATTCTCCTCTCCTGTCTGCTTCTAATTCAATCTAGTGTAATATATATCATACTGGTTACAATATATGAAAAATGGCCTCACAGGAAGGAAGAGTTTATTATATAAGCAACGGTGGTTATTCCTTATTATTAAGGGGTATGTGCTTTCAAGGTATTAAACATTCAATTATTGTTAAAGTTATTAAAATTATATGCAAAAACTAAGAATGTGTACAGGTTTGCTAGAAGACAGGTAGAGTTGGGCATGTAAACATTGGTGTAGCTCAGTACATGTTTGATCCTGTTTTTTTTAAAAGGAAAACACTATTTTTGCTTTGTCAGAGTGGGAAAAATGTAGAAATAATTATTAGTTTAGGTCTCTGGTTTTCAATAGTATTTTGCTGTCACTATTGACTGTGGTCTTTCTTATTTCATGTTTTTGTTACTCAGCGTGTCTAGGGGCCAAAGCACCTGGTGCCCTTGTATGTACCCTGAATGGTAGAGATGCATCCTGACTGTTGGCAATGGGCCTTGCTCTGTGATGTGACAATCAGGCTCACAAACGCCTGGTGGTGTTGGGGTGTGTGGTGGGGGCATGGTGATGGTGCCTGGAGAATGCTCAGTGGATTACTCAATCATTATGAAGTCTCGTTACACGGAATGAAAATCGCTGACATGTCTCTGTGAACATCACGCTTGATAGCTTCTGGTCCACAGCAAGGACAGAATCCCTAGCCAGTGCCCTCTATGGAGCTCCTCGGAGGGGATGGGCACAAGTGTCAAAACAGGTACAGCTCTGTGAGCTCAGCCTCCACACTGTGATGCCCTCCTTTCCTTTGCTCGCAGCAGCCAGTGGCCTCCTGTCTCTCCCCATGTCCACCTCCTGGAGTTTTTCCTTTACTACTTCCCAATGCCCCTGGTTGCCCACAGTCCCCACCATCGTCTTTCTCCAGTACCTCCGTTTCATACCTGGGCTCCCTTCCCCTCTGGGGTCAGTGCTGGATAAATGGGAAATTCCAGTGGTAGAGCAGGAAAACTAGGAAGTGTTCTGATTATTCACCAAAGGATTATGTGCTTTCAGGGTATTTGAGAATATCCATTCAACAGAGCTGCTTTTGCTTTTTGAGGAGGTTGGGGTGGTACTAGGGAAGGGGAGAAGAGTGTGAGTAGGAAGGACAACTTAATTTTAAAATTCCTTGCTCTGCTGGTGATTCTCAAACCTGAATATGTACCGGAATCACCCAAAAAGTTTTTAAAAATGCAAAGCTTAAGTCCCAGACCAGTCCCAAAGAGTCAGAGTCCCTGGGGTTGAACCACATGAATTTCAATTACTGTAAAGTCCTCGAGTCTTCTAATATTTACTCCATAAAATTTGAATTTAAAGGGGAAGACCTAGCAAATCTAGATAAAGGCTCCTTATGGGTACTATTATAATACTGCATGCTGCAAACAGTATAACAGCTCAAGAGCATTTATTTAATTAAATTTCATACATAATTAATGACAAAACTTAACTAACCAGACACATTAAATATGTGCATTTTATCACAACCCAATCAAATTCTCAAGAACACTGTAAAATTTAGAAGTTCCAAATGAAAAATATAAAATAAAATCTGTGGCATCTTTAAAAAAAGTCATGTGTATCTCTAGGTACTAGATGATGAGTATATAAAGGCAGAAGAGATCTCACAAGTACGAGGGACAAAAGGCACATAAATATATACGTTCTTGCATGCACATATTAACAGTTACTGAGTTCTATGTGGTCCTCTTCTAATTTTTACATGTCAATTTTTAATAATTCATCCTCACAACACAATGGGCAGGTACAAGTACTACTGCCATCTTACAGATAAGACAGAGGTTAAGTAACTAGACCCAAGTTACAAAACTAATAAAGTAAGTGACAGGCCAGAATTTAAATTCATCTCTATCATTTGATGTTATTAGTGTGCTCTGGCTGCCATAACTAAATACCACAGACTGGGTGGCTTAAACAATAGAAATTTCTCACAGCTATATAGGCTAGAAGTCCAAGATCAAGTTGTCAGCAGGTTTAGCTTCTCCTGAGGCTCTGCCCTTGGCTTGCCGTGCCTATTCTCTGTGTCCTCACATGGCCTTTCCTCTGTGTGAGCACATCCCTGGTGTCTCTCTTTCTTCTTATAAGGACACTATATTGGAATAGGGCCCACCCTAAGAGTCCCATTTGAAGGGAATCACCTCTTTAAAAACGTTACCTCCAAATACGGTTACATTTGGAGCTACTGGGGGCTGGGAATTCCACATATGAATTTTGGTGGGAACACAATTCAATCTGTAACACCTGATGACTGTGTAACTTCAAGAAAGTCACTGGACCTTCGAGGCCTCAGTTTTTTCAACTGTAAAATAGCACTAGTGAGCATCAAATGAGACGGTTCATATGAAATGTTTAACAAAGTGTCTGGCACAGCGTATCATCATTATACAGATGAGATAAAACTGAGACAGATGGTGACTTGCCCTGTTTTCATCTCTGAAGTTCTTACACTACAGAACACCAGCTTTCTGTACAACCAAATGCACAGTCTAGGAGAATTTTATGTAACTTGTAAATTTTCTACATCTCTAACTTCCTGCTTGCTCACAGTATTTTTTCTTACTTTATTACATACAAGGGAGTAAGAGAAGGGGAAGCTCATTTTTAATAAAAAATTAGAGAAGTGTGCTACTTTCCTAGAATTGTATGTGACTTTCATTCATCATTTCTCCTAAAAAGATGATTGCTATAGTCACACAGTATTGATACCTCATATGACCAATACCTACTTTTAAAGAAAAGCAACTCAGTACTTTTTCAAAAAAATTAAGATTGTACTTTACATTTGCCTAGTACTCTCTGTATATTAGACCCCTTTAATCCTCCACACAATCTTATGCTAGAGCAGCGGTTCTCCATCTGTGGGTCGGATGACGCTTTCACAGGGGTCACCTAAGACCATCGGAAAACACATATCAGACATTTACATTACGATTCATAACAGTAGCAAAATTACAGTTATGAAGTAGCAACGAAAATAATTTTATGGGGGTCAGCACACCATGAGGAGCTGTGTTAAAGGGTCGCGGCATTAGGAAGGTTGAGAACCACTGGTCTAGTGTTTCATTTAGCTGTGCAACTATCATTTGCTGTGCTCCTGTTCCCATTTTATAGCTGAGAAACAGGAGCACAGCAAGGTTAAATGTTTTTCTTTAATGCCATAAAGCTTGACAATAACTGGCTGAGCCAGAGCTCCCACTGACATTTGCAAACCTAAGGCCACGGTTCTCCACTGAGGCCACCCTCCACCTTGGCAAACTGCAGTATCTGGTTTTCTCAATCTTCAGGTTTGGCACAAACACAGCAGGCACTCAGCAAATAAGACAGTTCCAATCTAGAGTAAGCTGCAAGCAATCGTCTATATCCCTTGTCTAGGCCAAGTTTCCTGACTATGATGACCACCGTCAACCTCATGGACTGACGACAGTTTTTAAGGCAGCAACCACAGTTCCCTTCTTCCTTAGTGTCTAGCACACTGGGTTCCCATTTAAATTCAACAGACATTTGAGAAATGAGAGTTGAAGTAAATATTTGTTGTATAATTGAATCGCAGCAAATTCTTCCTTTCGTGATGGCAATGGGTGCCTGTCAGCCACAGGCATATAAAAACATCAACAAAAAGAAGCACTTATTGGGGGGGGGGGGGGGGGGGGGGAGAGTGTCTCACAGACTACAATAGAGAAGCCTCCAGGGCTTTTCCAACCCTAAGCTTCTGTGATTCCATGGCAGCCTATTCCTGACCCCCTTTCAGTGCCAATTACGGGCAGAACGCACTTGGATTCCCCAGTTCAGGACTACCGTGTTCTTCGTGTGCAGCACACTTCCCGGAAAGCAACCATTCCGCGTATGTGACGGGGAAGTTCCCAGTTCCCAGGGGGAATTGTAATGGTTGATAAGGTCGATCTGAGTCACAGTGGAACTGCTGTCTGTCATAAAAATAAGCTCTATTAAGAGAAATCGTGCTAACTTTTATTTTCTCAAGAATACACTGCTGTTTGGATTTTGTTGTTTAACCTCAAGTTTGTTTCACCATGAGCAGCCAGGCAAGTTCTGACCCCACCATAGAAACTATCTGACCACTTGTGAGCTGCTCTGTGGGAAGGAGGCAGCAGAGCCAGCCGGCAGCATTCTAAGCTCTCCTGGAACGTCAGAGACTTGTGGATGTTGGGTTTGCTCATCTCTCTGGCTTTTGTGTACCCTGCCATGAACTGGCCATCACCTCCCTGGCTACCTATTTCACAGAGCTGTTGTAGCAGATTTAAATAAAATACTTGAGCTCCCAGAAACAGCATTCAATAGAGAAGTAAAGGGATAAACTACTGCCAGCATTACAACTCCTGTCTGAATTAATCTTTCCAAAATACTCTGAGATCTGAGGCAGGCAAGTAAATTCACTAAAAAAGTAAAGAGATACTCTCTAGGTTATCTTTTCTAAATGAAGGTATGCTACAAATACGCTTTACTGATGCCTTGATCAGGAAATGTCCATATATCCTCCTACAGTGCAACAGTGCCATAATATGAAACTTCCGTTTAGCTTTCCCTCCCAAACAAAGGTTTGAAGTTTCCCTAAGACGTGGAAGAACAACATTTTTTTCTTTTTTATGACTTTGTGGCTTCAGAGAAAAATTTTAGAACACACTGGGGAGACACTCCTTTATCCATTAGTTTCCATCGACAAGCAACAGCTTTCTCAAGCGAATGAGCTACAGAATGTAAATTCCACAATAACCTGATTAAATCTGACAGGCACATGAGAGGGGGAGAAAGGAGCCCATGTGACCTTCAGTTTCAATAAGAAAAGTTGAAATGTGTTGTCAGAGAAAGAAAGCAAGATGATGATGAAGATCATGTGGTTTGAAAAGAAGATTAAGAATGATAGGACAGAAATAGTCCAAGTAACAGCAAGGCACTTGGGACTCTCTGACTGCCCTGTCATATTAAATCACAGATGGCTATGAAATGAAAGGAACAGCGAAGGCCTATCTCACGCCTCACTTTTGCTACTGACTGAGCTTGAGAAAGAAAATTAAGACAACCTTTTCAAGTTACTCAATCACAGGCAGAAATTGTAGCCTGGACATTGAAGGGAATAAGCTTATGAAGTGGGGTAAAGACTTGTCTAGCAGTTACGCAGGGTTCTTACCCAATTAGTTTAAAACAGAAAGCTCCACATTTCCTTCAAACTTTACTGGTATGAGTTTGCTGGAACGGATTATTCCAACATATAAATTCTTTGTTGACTTTTCCTTCCCCTAGATTTATGGCTAAAATGTTCTCAAAAATAGAACAAACTTCTTCATATCTGCTTCTTTCACTTTTAATATCTTATTTTCCCAAAGCCACAGAACTGATGTTCTTTTACAAATAAAATCAAGTGAATACTGAGAACCAGCTCTCGTGTCCAAGGATGAAGAAATAAAAAGGGTTTATCTGCTAAGTCAAATAGGGCATACTCATGATAAAGTCAAGATCACATTAAGGAAATCTACAGCACATCAAACGAAGTTTTGTAGTTATAGTTCTGATCAAGCTGAACCATCTTTCAGGACAGACAATGACAAACCAGACTGCAGTACATGGAATTCAGAGAGCAAGAACAGGCAGCCTCTTGACAGAAATGGAAAATGACACTCAGCCAGCTCTATGTCCCCTGGTGTAATCTCACATGCAGCACATGAACAATCCTTAGTTATTCATTTTTCCTCTTAAAAATGAAAAGTAGATCAACTTACATGGCTCTCTGGCAATGAACTGAGGTACAGTGTTGGGCAGAGGAGCACTGGGGTTTGGAGTCCCTACTAGTTTGTTCTTGGCCATCTTCGTGTTTGCCTTAGCAAACTCTAGTCGTAGTGTTTGCGGAATTTCAGGATCAAAGCGGATGCCCTTTGGAAATAAAGAACAAATGGAAGATGTTTTCATTTCCTTAGAGTCAAACCGGAATGGTGACAAAATAAACACACCCGTAAACCCTGGCCTATCAAAAAAAAAGGGGTGGGGTGGGGGGTCAGCAAAAGCTCTCATTCTCACTATCTGCACAGAATACACAAAACCCGGTAACACAACTTGACCAGAAAGTCCGGGAGATTTAGTTTAACTTTCAGCTACATAGTTTTTCAACTTTTCTTCATGATTTTTCTTCCTGGACAAAAACATGCAAGTTTTAAAACTGGACCAGCAAATTCCTTGTACAGTTAAAAACCTCAGTTAGTGGCTACTAATAAAAGAATTACTGTAAAGTCCTATACCATAATAGAAAGTCCAGCACTTGAAATCCCAAAAGGCCAAGGCTTGACCAGTGTCCTGACACTGACTTAAAACAATGTAATTCTTCAATGCCTCAGTTTCATCATCGACACAGAGGAAACATTCCCATCCCTTTCTAAGGAGAGCTTTCAGAACAATGACACATGTACTCTGAGTCACTGAGAAGATAGGAACTGAAGAGTTTTAAGATTTCAATATAACTAGTATAATTTAATTCTAGTTAGCTTATGAATTTCTGTAAAATCTGAATGTACTGATGTGGTTAAGTCCTGATTTTGATTATGGCTGGCTTATTAGCTACATGGATAGAGAAACAACAAACTATATGAGCCAAAGAGAATAGTAATTTCAATTATCCTTGACCCTATTATTGCAGTTTACCTAAGACAAAACATATGCAATGAAATAAATCACAAACACTATAAAATACCATTTAGGGCAGGGTTTTGAAACCCTCCCATCATTCAAGAATGCCTCCATTGCTAAGCATGACAAATCATCTCATGATATCTGTGTCTAATAACATGGATTCAGAACCCAAACAACAGTACCAAAAAGATATCCCAGAATAGTGCATAAACGTGCATCCAAGTCAGACTGAGGTCTCATGTTTATCTGTATGACATGTTCTGGGAAAGGAGTGAAGTCCTGAAACCGTGTGTGCTAAAAATACAGGGGGCCAGTGGGCCCCAAGGCCCCCTTTCTTCCTCTTAACAGCTTGAAGAAAAGGAAGAACGATTTCCACAGAAAATTAGCAACAACCTCTGACTCTGCAGACCAGGGTGAACGACTCTGATCACAGGCTCAGCTCCAGAGAAGGGAGGAGGAGCCTGTGCTGGGTGGTAACAGCACTGAGCGCAATGATGAGGTGGGGGAAGGGGTCCTCAGAGAGGGCCGAAAGAAAGCCTCGCAGCCTGGAGAGGGAGGAATTTTACCCATTCTCTGAGAAGAAACCAAATGAAGGTGGCAAACAGGGAGGAGTCGCCCAGAAGGAAAGAAATGCCCTTGTGCAGCCCTGACCAACAGCAAAAAGTAAAAAAGGGGTGCCAGTTCTACGAAATGAAAAGAAAAAAAAAGAAGTCTTTAACAGGTCTCAGTTCTAGTTTTGATTTGGGAAACCTCAGTATTATCTTGCCAAAAATGTATATAAAGAAAAACGAATAAGGCAGCAGTCAGAAGCATTTGCCCCCATCCGCTTCCACTTACGAGCAGTTAGCATTTTACTCCATCAAAGCTAGTATCACAACTGAATAAATATTTCCAAATATGGACCTGAAGCGCTGTGTCTTGGCTTGAAGCCAAGCGCAGTCCCCAGTCGTCATTTAAAGGTACGCTGTGGTAGATGGCAGGACTTGCGTACTCTCATCACACGTTCTCGGCCACACATACTAACACCCAGCCATCAATCTCAGGGTGTCCTCACTGGCACTAAACTCCAACCTTTTTGTGAAGAAACAACTTTCCTAAGTCTGAGCCCACAACTACCTGAGCGCCAGGGCCAAGGCCACTGTCACAAGAGAGCATCCCGGGACCTGTCAGTAGTGCTCTGGAGCGCCTACCCTCAGACACCAAGGCTGCACATGTGAATTCTATGCCTTGGCTTTTTCGCTGGTGTCCACAGTGAGCTGAGACTCCACACAGTATGCCTGGATCTCACACAACCTGGCCTGGCGGCTCAGGTCCTAAAACATGCTGAGGGAGTCTCCCCTACTTCTGGTCCCCCATTTCATACCCTTCTTCCCCATCTGAGCTGAAATAACACCACTATCATGATCCAAATCAAAGTTCCATCTCCTTATTAAAAAAAAAAAACAAGCACAAAAAACAAAACAAAACAAAAAACAAGAAAAGAAACTTAGAAGTTAAAATGACCTAATTTGTTTGGCAGCTTATTCAGTGGCTGGAGGCTTCGAATACAAGCCACATTCCTCTAACATCTTTAGCAGCAATACCTTATTTGGTAATCAATATCCTGCTCAGCTCAGTTTCTATCCACAGGGATTAGCCAAGCCCAAAACATTTTAAATGCTCAAGGACGATGAAGAGGAGGCAGAGGCGGTTAGGGTAGGGTAGGAAGAACAGGAAAGTGAAGAGAAAAAGAAAAAGAGAAGAAAAATGAAAAAGAGGGAGGTAAAGAAGAGATGTGAAAAAGAATACCTTGTGCTTTTAATTAAAGCCTAATAAGATTATTCTCTGGCCGCAGTGACTTCACATTAAATGCTGTCAGGATAAAATTACTGCCAAGTCAAAGGGGAAATGTGTGCCTTTCAAGATCAACTTTTCCCCTCTTGCCTGTAATTCCCCCAAACCTTTCTTATAATGAACAGAAACTTTTCCAGTTGTAAATGTTGTACATTTATGGTGACCAAAAAACAGAGTTTCTGGATATCAGTAGGGTATCAATTTAGAATACACAGTTACTAAGAGGCAAGCTAATCTGATTTGCTACAGGGACAGTCAACGGTCTCTTCAAGATGCCCTAAAACGTTATGGCCAAAGCAACACAGGTTCACTATGATCTACAAAGGCTGGTCTCCCTACGCAGGGCCAACTCTGAGAAGTATAAAGACTCAGTTGACAAGTAATGTATACTAAATAGTCTAGTATATGTAAGAATATACCAGGGCAGTTTCAAATCCATACGCTTATATGTTATGGACTGAATGTTTGTGCCTACTTCAAATTCGTGCTGAACTCCACTGTGATGGCATTTGGTGGTAGGGCCTTTAGGTTTAAATGAGGTCCTAAGGGTGGGGCCCCTATGATGAAATTAGTGCCCTGGGGGCGGGGAGAAAGACAACCAGAGATGCTCTTGCCAAGAGCACACAGCAAGGCAAGGCTTATGTGAGCACACAGCGGGAAGGCAGCTGTCTGCGAGCCAGGTAACGAATCCGCTGGCAACTTAACCTTGGACTTTCTAGCCTCCAGAACTGAGAAAATTACATGTGTGTTGTGTAAGCCTCACAGTCTATGGTATTTTGTTACAGCAGCCTGAGCTAAGATACCATGCATTTTTCTTGGGCCATAGTTCCTAAGATACCTCATAATATTCTTCCTGAACCTTCTGAGCTCTCACACAGGCAAATCTCCCCTTCTCCACCAACCCCATCCCAACCCCACCTTTCCACTCACTGCAGGTGATTAACCCACAGGCACAGTTTAGCCAACAACCTTTGCAATGGCTGGTATGTGTGATCATTAGAAAGACTAATAATTCAATCTCAAAAGCTACAGAGAACAATTAGAGTCTCCAAAGGCAAAGTCAAACTCTTCACTTATATAGTACAATGCTCTAAACTCAGAGAAAGTCAGTTATTGCATTCAGGATTCTGTAGAGGGAATTTTAAAAATCCTATTTCTATTTCTTACATGTAAGTAAACTTAACTATTTGTAAGTAGAAAGACTAAAAAGAGAATTTTCTGGATTTATGGAGAGACTGGAACAGAGCAGACATGAAGTGACTCGAGCCTCCCTGCAAACTGAAGTTGGTTGGGATAGCTGCTCTAGTAGTCCCTCTTCTTGGAGAAGGAAACCCAGAGGCCACTATCTGGGTTCTGTGCCCTTATTCCCCGGACAAGAGCTGACTGTTTAAGGGCAGATGCTGCCCGAACTGAGCAAACACATTTTTTTTCTTTTGGAGCTTTCAACCTTGAGCATAGAGATACAGAAAATGGAGGTAGTTGGAGCTGAGTCACCGTAATAGTCTCTCACTAGGAGAAAACATCTCCAAACTCCTGTCCTTCAGAGATGTCTTGATGCCTGGTGGAGTCTTGTTTGTTTGGTTCATCCTTCAATTCTGTCAACTCCCACGTGTCCTAGTGTCCTTATGAATGGTACTATCATTAAAGTATGTCAGTTTATCAGTACTTGATAACTAGTTTTAGGGACAATAGAAGCATTTATTAGAGAAAAACATGGTAAAGAATGAAGTAAGGCTATATATATTCACTGAGAATGATGCCCATGACAGTATGTTAAGGAAAAAAAGATAATCAATGATTAGTCATCTTGGGGAGAGCAGGGGAGGAGGGGAGATTCTGTATTTGTGTGTTCGAGCACCTCTTGTCTACCTGTGTTAGCTCAGGAATGTTTATAATGGGACACCAGACCAGTTGAGAGAGGAAACTTTGGTGGTGATAGTGGCAGGGCTCGGGGAGGGGGTAGAAAAGTACTACAGATACGTATTTTTTATAAAGTTCTAATTTATAAACTCTGATACAGTTTAAAAAAAAAAAAAAAAAAAAAAGGGAAAGAGCTGGGATAAGGAATTCCCTGTGAAGCCATAGCAGCATCAGGGCAGAACAGGAAGTAGGAAACATAGACTTCCTGGCACAGGGCGCTCAACCAGCTCAGCCGGTGTTCTCTATTAAATTTTTAAAAAATGCTTTATTGCTTTATTTTGAAATAATTTCAAACTTATAGGAAAGATGCAGACATAGCACAAAGAATTCCTGTATAGCCTTTGGCCAGACTGCCCACACACACTTTGCTTCCCCTCCCTGAATGATTTAAGAGCAAGTTAAAAGTCTGATGCCCCTTTACCGTTTGATTTGCTAAAAGCAAAGGCACCTGTTTTCCAGATCCAGGACTTGATCTAGAACCATACATAGCAGGCAGCTGTCATCTCTTTATTCTCCTAAAATATTTTCCTCAGTCCTTTATCTTTTGTGACCCTGACATTTTTGAAAGGCATAAGCTACCGTTTTGTAGAATGACCCCCAATTTGGATTTATCTGATTTACTTTTTGATCAGAATCAGGTTATGCATTTTTGGCAGGAATATCACAAAAGAGACATGTGCCATTCTCAGTGCCTATCAGGAGGCACATAATGTCATTTTTGTCCCATTACTGGTGATAATAACTTTGATCATTTACCAAGCTTCTCATGGTAAGGTTACTCTGTTATTCCCTTTTTAATTAATAAGTACCTCATAGAGAAATACTTTGAGATTATATAAATATCTTGTTTCTCTGTAAACTTTCACCCATTGTTTTTAACAACTATTAATGATACTTACCTGAACCAATCATTACTACTGTGGCTGCCAAAAGGTGATTTGCTAATGCCATCATTCCATCTGTATTTATAGTAGACTCTCTGTTAAATGAAACTCTTAAGCAACTGGCAAAATTTCTGTGCCAGTTGCTTGAGAGTGCCAATTGCTTGAGTTCCAGTTAATGGAGAGTCTACTTATATTTAGCTGTTATCTACAAATCCCCATGATGCATTAAGTTAGAGTTTAGTTGTCTATTGTAAGGAAGAGTGTACCCTTTTGCTTTGTTATTCATTAATTTGTTCATTACTCACACATCAGTACAGATTCACAGCTTATTTTATTCTAAGATTTATAATTTATTACCATCATTTTTTCCAATGCTCAAATTTCCCCAAATTTGTATGTAGATACACATGCTTCACAGTCACATCGACTTAGATACAGTAGAAACACAAGTTTGTACAGGTAACTCCAATTCCAATCCAACATGATTGGCTTAATTCTAGCCTTCCTTTTCTTTATTTGCTACTCCTATGAATCTTAGCTGTCATTATACATTTACTTATTTGCTCAACATAGGAATGCATACTAAGTAGTTTCAGGATTGCTAAATAATAGCAGCAGAAAAAACAAACTAACTGCAGTTCAATATTTATTTGGTTATTTTTACCTTTAGCCTAAAAGTAGAGAGCCAATATGTATATTCAAGAACGTTGGGTCTGTTCTCCTCATCCCCCAACCTTCATTCAGTGTGACTGCATTATTCATTTGAAACAGTCGTATAGTTAGTTAGATTCACTTGTTTCTGTTTGGACTCAATTTGGGGTCTCTCCCTATCCTTGTCTTTATTTTCTCTCAGTTTATGTATACATATAGCAGGTAAAATCATTTTACCATTTAAAAGTTAAAGTTAATTAACCAACCCAATTTATGTTTCTTTTTAGCCGTTTGTGAATTACTTTATCTATGCTGACTAAAAAGCTGAGCTCCCAGAATTTTAACACCACCCGCCCCTTGCTATGACTTACTGAGATGCAGAACCTTTTGAAAGATTCTAAATAACCAAAAATTTTTAAATGTCACTTATCAGAGTTAGTTTTTTATTTAAGTTTCAATTTCTGATGGGAATACAGTGAAATGTTTAAAAAAATAACGGTGGGGGGGGGGTAAAGACAACTGGAACTCAAATTGCTCTGATAAACACTGCTATAAATGGACAGTTAGGTTTGTGAGCTGAAGCTGGGGGCGTGGAACATGTAGGACTGAGTTATGCTTGATGCCTCGCTTCTCCTGGTGAGTCCTGAACCAAAAACCTTGATGAAGTCACAGTATAGGCAAACTCAGATGTCTACAAATACCATTCCCCTCAGATGAACCACGTGAAACTCCAATGGAAAGTAACAGACCGCTCACACCACTTGTCCCTCTGCTCTCCTCCAGGACACGTTGCAGCCTCCCACTTCTCTTAGAGCAAAGGGCGT
The DNA here is from genome assembly GCA_004026885.1 of Lyroderma lyra. Taxonomy (NCBI): domain Eukaryota; kingdom Metazoa; phylum Chordata; class Mammalia; order Chiroptera; family Megadermatidae; genus Lyroderma; species Lyroderma lyra. The sequence continues at coordinate 135,935 of PVJL010000638.1, read as the reverse complement.
TTCCCAGCAGAATCCCCCATCATTTCACACCCCACCCCCATCCCGACAGAGTAATCCAGTGGACCTGAGACATACCTATGGACCCAGATGAAACTATTTTGCGGGGGTGGGTAGCATAAAGACAGTAAGGTAGCAGCAGTTTCGTAAGATTCAACATAATAGGCTGAAAGAGTTTCCTGGTTGAGTCTTAGGAGCCTTACCAACCCCAAATGAAAGCCCACTCCTACTTTAAGAAATGTGAGGTGCATCCAAAAACCCCTGCCTAAGCAGGTGTCTATGCTGAAGGGGAGAAATAAACACACTTTAAGTTATATTTAATTCATTCTGACTTTCTAGTACAGAAGGAAAATAATTTCTCATCAAAAACTATATAATAAAATCCCAGTGTATGAAAATACATTTTGTAATAATCTGCTTAGTTCTTACCTAGCCTTGAGAATCTTCTAAGCTCTACAGATGAGGTCAATGAAACCCCCCAGACTGTGTCCAGAAAATAATAGGAACCTGAAGAAGGGAGCTCAAGTCAAGGTCAATTTAGTACTGACCCCTTTCTGACCTTGTAATCTCACTCAGTGCCTGGATCTTGTCTTCTCTCCCACTCCACACCATCCTCCTTATCTTGGTTTCTGGTACTAAACCCCAGATCCTCTGAGTGGGGCCAATTCTGACATGCTTCCTCAAGGTTTCTCCAAGCACAGACCCCAGTAAATCTCCAGGGCTGCTTCATACCTGCTGTTAGAACGTCTAATACACAGAGCCCCACCACATGGTAGCTGACCTGCCTGGCACCCAGTGCTAGCCTTTCTTATCACTGACCTAGCCTGAGTTATAAGTTACAATCTTATTTCTCTTTTTGAAGGTAGTGACTGTTATTCTACGTGGCAGAAGAAATCAGATAGTGTAGTGGAATTGGGGGTGGGGTAGAAAGTGGTTTCCTTCTGAATTATTAAAGTTATTAAGCATTAAACAGAAGTGTTGACCCAACATTGCTAGTTTCTACAAACAGTGACACACAAAACAGTATCCAGGAGGAAGGAAGAATTAATTCAATTCTCAGGAGTAACTGAAGAGCATGGCATATTCAGCTGATGGTGTGGGGGTTTTGTCAAGCATTTATATTCTAATTAACTGAGATCATGACTTGGCTGAACTTTAATAAACAACTATTCAATTTCTCAGTAACCCCTTGGCTTTTTCCACAAGAAACTAAGTGCTCCAACACCAGTTCCCTCTGCTAGAGGACTAGAACAGGCTGATAAAATAACTCAGTTCTTTCTCCTACTGCAGACTACAAGCTAATCAATAATAAATAGGACAAGTAAGCGAATGAATGAATGGTTCTTATTACCTACTCTTATACCAGTTGTACTTGAAAGATTTCCAGTCATAGCACGTGGGGGAAGAGATTCAGAGGTTGGAGGTTGCTCAATTACACTATACGTACATTCAAAAGATTTTTCATTTAACTACAAAATACATTTGAGTTCTTATTTGCTAAGTGACCAAACACTGAATTTCATTTTGGACTTAAGTTTCTATTCATTTAAACGTTAACTGAAAATTCAATGTTCTTATTTTATAAGTTGCTGGAATATCATATGTACTGATTTTATTATAGATATTTTAAAAACCTGTTTATGAAATATAATTCACCTATCATAAAATCTACCTACCCTTTTGGGTAGAATTCAGTGATGCTTAGTATAGTAACAATCACCACCACTATATTGCTTTAGAACATTTGTATCACCCCCAAAAGAAAGCGTACTCAGTAGTAGTCACTCCTCACTCCTCTCTCTTTCCTCCTCACTCACTCGCGACCACTAATCTAGTTTCAGTCTCTGTGAGTTTGCCCATTTCTTCAGATATTTCATAAATAGGAAATCATACTATACTGGTCTTTTATGACTTTTCCCCAAAATAATGCTTTCAAGCTTCATCTGTGTTGTGTCATGTAACAAGCAGTACATAATTATTTTTTATTGCTGAATAATATTCACTGTACAAATATACTACATTTTGTTTATCCTTTCTCAGTTACTGTATATTGTGTTGCTTCCACTTTTTTGGTGCTATGAACACTTGTGTAGAAGTATTAATGTGGGCATGTGTTCTCTAGGAGTGCTGGATCATACGCTAACTGTATATTAACTTTTTGGAAGAACTGCAGAAATGTTTTCTGAAGTGGCTATATCATTTCAATCTCATCACCAATATATGAGGATCCCAATTTTTTCACACGTGTGACAAAATCCTTGCCAACACCTTTTATTGCCTTTTTTATTCTAGCCATCCCCGGTGGAAAGTGGTATCTCATGGTGGTTTTGATTTGCATGTCTCAATGCTGTTATCTTTTAAAATATTTTGTAAAGAGGGTTTAGAATAAAAGCCTTTTATTTTCAAAGAGCATTTTGGTCACAAAGAAAGGAAATAACCAGGGTACCACAAATCCTTCAATATAAAAAAGGGAATGAAGTTGCAAGAATTAACTTTTACCTTTTAGGAGTTAAAAGCACAAGTTAGAATATAAACTGTTGTTTGAAAATTACTGACAGGCATGTCATTCCCCTCGGAAACTATGTAGGTAAATACATATTTTAGAGATAGTCTGGGGTCTCAGGGGACCAATCTATATTTACAGTTTTCTGAGTCCTGTCAGCTTTCTCTTCTACTGGCAGCATAAAACATTGAATCAAATTAGAAACAGACGCTAGGCAAGGTATATGCCGTTTCCTTAGGCATCCCAAAACCATTGTTACATTCAGTTGGAGCCTTAAAATGACTCAAAGGTCCACCAAATGGAAGCTCGCATCTGGGTAATCTGTTAGGGGCTTACTTGGAGTCAATGTGGAGGGAGTGGAAGGCAGAGCTGCATGTTACACTTACAAATACATAAGATGACTAGAGGACAAGAAATGAAGGCAGGAAATCAGTGCTGCAATTTCAAAATTTTCTCCCAACTCAATCCTATTTCTAAAAACGAAAATGGGGAGTTCCCTGGTGGTGTAGTGGCTAAGGCTTCAGCGCTGTCAATGCTGTGGCCTGGGTTCGATTCCCACATAGGAAAAAAAAAAAAAAAAGGCAAAGATAAAAACGAAAATGTAGAAATCTTCTACCACTGATGAACATGTCATGTATCACAAATGAAAACTTCTGATACCCAAACATTTAAAAAAAAAAAAAAAAAAACAACCCAAAAGTATCTGTGAGTAAAGATGACAGAAGTGGGGACTGCTAGAGAACTGGGTCAGGTTCTCTGATGCTAAGGAACAGAGGGCTATCTACATAAAGCACAAAATTCACAGAATTTTCATACTGAATTTTTGGGACCTCCTAACCTAGTAGTTTTCAATCACAGGTAGTCTCTTCACTGACCCCTCCCACCACCACTCCCCAGGGACATTTGGAAATGTGTGAGGGTGTTTTGGATTGCTACGACTGAAGCCCACACTGGCACACTCAGTGGGCAGGCCAGGATGCTAAAGACCTACAAGGAGCAAGGCAGTCCCATACAATTAAAAAACAGTCTCATCCCAAATGCCAACAGCCTCTCCAACACAGATGAAGACATTAAGAGCCAGAAAAGTCAATAACCATTCTAGATTAAGAGTTAGGTGGGAGAATCCAGAGATTCCTATCGTCGTGTGTGTGTACATTACAGTTCCATGAAGCTCATTATCTTACAAAGACTACATTATTTTCAGATAATAATGGACATAGTTGTTCAGTTCTCACTGTGCTGAAATTTAGATAGACATGAGTTCCAAATGGGAATGAACAAATGAGAAGAATCCGGCAGATGTAAACTGTATTTCATACTTTTCCTAAATAAGGGCATTGCTTGCAGAAACATCAGGACTGTTAATACAATAGCCTGTGCTGCTGGGTCACAACACATTAAGAAACTATCAGACCAATTATGCCCTGTTCTTTTTATTAATCCAACTATCTCAAAATGCTTGCCCTGGATTTACTTTAGGATTATCTGCTACTCCTTGTCCTCCTTGCCTAAGCAATCATTTGAAAAGAATGTATCCTTCTACATTGGTAATATAGCTGAGATGATACTTAAAGAGACCCCTTCCCTTTCCAAGGGCTCTCTGAGGCACATATGGGTCGAAGCTGGGCTACAAGTCCAGGTGTAACTCCTTGCTCCACTGCCGAATTTAACAGTCTTCCAGTAAGCATTAGTTTCTGTGTCTTGTATCCCCTTCTTGTTTTTAACCTCTTGAATTAAAAAAGGGAGAAAAAAACCTGTGACTTTTTGTTTCTAAATCACTGGTTTTTTTTAAACTACTGCTTTGAAAGTTTCCTGCTTTGAAAGTTTTAATGACAGACAGGAGTACATGTCCCTGTCCAGCCTAGAATGTCTCTGGAGCTTGGCTGTGATGTCCAGGCTATGCAATTTCTCCTCTGATAATATTCTGTGACAAGCTCAGGTCTCTGAGTGTTATAATAGAATCAGCTTGACCACAAAACAGAAACCCACTGTCATCCCTCACTACCAATCTTGGGTCTACAATAAAATCATTTTAATAATATTTCCTAGTGACTAGGCCACTTCCTAAAATAGTTTATCCCTAGCTTTTTTTATTTGTGTGAACAAACTTTAGCACTCAAATTCACACACTCTCACCACTAAGCCAGACTTTTATGGTGAAACCTACAAAGTGATTATGGTATAGATGTACCTATATCAACAACAAAATGAGGGAAACCTCATTTCTGCCACACACCCTGACCCCCACCCCCAGAAAGCCTAGAAAGCAACTAGGAGATGGTCTTGGTGGATCCCCTTCAACTCACTGGTGAAGGCAACCGGAAAACTGGTTCTCCAGAAGTACCATTAGCTGTGGTTAATTATAGTGGCAATTACAAAAGGAAATGCCCCAACTCAAGGTCACAACCAATTGGGGTGGAACCTCCAAATAAGAGGTTTAAATTGTGGTAATTACAAGTGTGGGCTTTGGAGTCTGACTGCTGTATTCACACCCTTTGTTGACCTTGGACATGTTTAATCTTTCTGTGCCTCAGTATCCTCAGCTATAAGCTGGAAGTGATAACAATCTGTACCTCCCAGAGTTGACAGTAAGAAACAATGAGCCCTTCTTCTCAGTGGCTAGATTCCTGTCTGGCATATGACAAACACTCCTGCGGTCCTGGGCTCATCAGCTAAGGGGCTGCTTCCTAAACATGAACTCATAGGGATTTCTCCTCCTTTGGACTTTCTGGAAAGGTGCTTCTATCGCTTGTGAAAGAAAAGGATGAGATTCACGCCCAGCTCTGAGACTCCCAAGCTGAAATGCTGGGGTACCTGAGCCGACGTCATCTGAGCTGATGCTGTGTGATTCCAGAGAATTCTTATATTCTACCTGGATTCACACCTCCCACAGGGAGCTGGTGTGTTCCCACTTCCCTTGCCCACGGTCTGAGTAGCTCTTAGGGGGATGGGCTGGTAACTGCAGAGACTGGATCCACTTTGTAGAACTAGGGAGAAGTACTTCAGAGGTATCTGGGTCTCCATCTGACTTGACCATCCACTCCAGCTAAATTTCTTTTCCACTAAAGCAGACTTTCTGTTAAGACGGCCACCCCCTGTGTACATGACCATGCCCTAGAAGAATCTGCTTTGTATAGGATGACTATAAAGTCTTGACAGGGGCTTCGAAGAAGCTATAAACTCAATCTTTAACATGTCAACAGAATCAGAGTCAAACAGAGTTTATTTTCCAAAGGGTTGAGAGGGCATGATTGTTTGAACTTCTGTCACTATATTCTCAAACTGTCCTGGAAAGGATGATTGAAAGACCTGGGTCCTGACAATGTTAGGAAGGGGATGCTCCCACTTCAAGCATGGTCAACTACCCATTAAAGCAGTATTTTATAGTGACACTTTGAAATAGATAATATTATGTGGAAAGAAACAGGCCAGAGTGCAGATGGTATTCTTTAGTTTAGGAATCCAGACATGAATATTTTTACTCCAAGGACTTGGAAGGTAAACAGGGGTCAACTGTTCTGAAAGGGAAAAAGGCATCTCTTAAAACCTTTAACTCACAAACACCAAATGTGGCTGGCGCTGCCAAACGTCCCTTTCCTTGTACGCCTCTGTCTTCTCTCCTGTCTCCTTGTTGGACAGTAAACGCATCCAAAAGCATCCCCCACTTTCCCTTTTCAGGGGGGAAAAGGGAGCAGCTGTATAATCATCTTTTACTTCTGTTACCTGCTGAATAAAAAGCGCTCAAAATGGCACTCACAATGAAGCTTAAAAGGAAGCAGTTCCTAGGCAATAGTGTTCATTTAGTTCAGTTTTTGACCCTGGAAGATCTTTCGGTGACAGGGGGCAAAGCTACAAAACAACTCCTGATGGTTCACATCTGCTTAATGTTGACCCACGACATTCTAGTCTGATGTCGGTCACTCTACTGGACACTGGAGAAGTCTCAGAATTTTGGTGACTAACTTCACTGTTTTTGGAAATCAACAAAGAGGTTCTGCTGTAGCCAAGTACTTCTTTGCACTTGTCCAAAGCCTTAAGGGTTCACAGAAAAAAATTCAGAGATTAAACCGACAGCCGAAAGAAATGTAGGCTATAAACCACCCTCTGTCAATGTGAACATGTAAATAATATCTAAGGTAGGTGGTTTAGCTATTAAGTTCAGATCATGGGCTTAAATCAGCTAGATTGGCACTGAGAAAAAAAGAAAACTAAATAATAAAACTAAGAAATCACAACCTTATTCTTAGCCATAGTGTATATATATTACTACCTATCAAGCCAGTCTAGAAAATATACATCTTTGGTCACATAGTTTAGCTGATAAAAAAGGGTCTTAATTTTCATTAACAACTACAAAAATCACTTAAATCTCTTTTCCTAGTGATGGCAAATTGAGAACATCACTTTCATTCATTCATAAAGGTCACCCATGTGCTCATACAGCTTATGTGAAATACAAAACTCAAGCTGGAACGAATGAGTTTCTACTTACTAATTACATATCCAATAGCTCATTCATTGTGGACTATGTAAGTCCTTTAAAGATAAAAGGGTTATTGGTGTTGAGACTAGAGTTTCAAGCATGGTGCCGGCACTTCAAAAAAAAAAAAAAAGAGGTCTAATTATGCATAATTACAGACTAATCTTCTAATTACTGAAAATAAGAAGATTGGTCTGCTTCTGTATCCAACACACATTAGGCACATGCCAGGCAAAATAAGACAATGGATGTGTATGGATATGTGTGTATGTGTAAGTATTTTATGAACTCAGATATGTGAAATGATCAACACTGGGCAACAGAGTCTCAGAATTAGAGTATCAGGTATTTCTGTGTCCATGTAGAAAAGCACATGAGCTGTCAGTCCTTCTGGTGAGGTAGGCAGACTAAGAAAATGCATTTAACATACTCTTCATTTAGCTGATTTTGGAGTTTGTCAGGTCATCTGAAAACCCATCTTCACTTTCTATATATGCTCTAGGGGTTATTTTGTGAGGTTGACTTTGAGTCTTTCTTAGTGGCTGGTGTAGAAGAAAGAAAAGGAGAGGGCTGGGGAGAGGAAAACCAGTGCAATATAAACGGGCTCTATAATGGAAAAAAGACAGTTGCCCAGACTTTCCAAAACCATTTGGAAAAGACTCTCATTTAAGGATCAGACACAGCCCACAATCAGCCTCCAGGTATACTTTAACAGCCCTGTTTTTCCTTTTTGTTCTTCAGCCCTCTTCCCAACAGAATCCAATGGAAGCTCCCACACTTGTGTGTACATAACCAAGTTCAGGTAATCTTAATGTTAAATCTTAATTAATATTACACTTAGTCTTAAGCTAAATACCAAGAGGAAGTAAAAAAACAACTTCTATTTTAGTTACTGATTTTTTTCTCTGCATGACAGATAATGGAAGTTTTTAGAAAGAAAAGGCTGCGTTACCTGTAAAAAAATAAAAATATTTTTACAAGTCAAAGGCTTTATATCCTCAGTTTTACCGAGTATAAAAATGAGTGCCATCTCCACCAATAAATTATTAATTTGGTCCTCAAAGTCATTTATTAACATCACTACAGATAAATCAACCTATGGGTGGGAAATCTGTTCTCTGATGAATGTAGTAAAAATATAGAAATAAGGAAAGAGGGTAGCATTTGCTCCTTAAAAGCTGTTTTTAAAAAAACTCTAGCACAGACCATCAAATGATTTGCAACCTCTTTCCAAACAAGAATTTGGAGCTTAGGCCCAAGTTAGTTGAAAAGAATGTAAACAGTAAAGTCTAAACTTCAGGAAGTTCACTACAAAGTACTTCCGTGGCTTCACAAGTAGCCAAAATAAAGTGAGTCAAATCTGAGCAACTTAAATCAGCACTCTCGTTCCACTCCAATGCATCACCTCTAGGCCACTTACTGGTGATCTGACAAGGCTGAGGCTGAACTTCCTCCTTTCTACAAAAAAGCTTGTCTAGACAATGAAGCCCAACTAAGGAATCTCACTGGCTGATAAAATAGGTGATACAGAATGGATGGGGGGTGGGGGGCAGTCTTTGGTTTTAAATAGATTCAGTTGGAACCTGAAATGGAGACACGCACATGATTAGTCTGACAGGGAGATGCAGGTGTGTTTGTTGGGCTCACAATATTTTGAGGGCTTGACTATTTGCATTTCATTTGAAACTTTTAAATGTTTCCATGTAATTTTATTAATTGTCTATTAAAACAAAAGTTTACATTTAATTCTAAAGAAAGAAAATACTTCATATATACTTGTGAGGAAATAAGAGGGCAATTATTGACATGTCTTCTCAAAATACCCTATAACACTTTAAAGGGCCTAAGTCCCACCCCGACACTCCACGACTTTAAGATGTTCTAATGCATTCCAATTACAGAGGAGTTTCAGTTTTGTGGACCAAAAGTTCAAATCCATGTAGATTACCAGAAACATTAAGCCAATGTGGGAGGGTGTCCTGTAGCCTCTAGTCATTATGATGGTATGATCATTCACTAAAAAGTAAAAGAGTGATTTTACAACAAAGACTGATTTTTAAGGGGCCAAAATGTGCTGCACTGTAGACATCAGTAATGTGGATGGCCTAGAGAGTGGAGCTCTTTAGTTTAAAAAACTTACTTGGCTTCTTAGCAAAAGGAATCCTAGTTAATAACTCATTCTTCGTACTTTATGTTCCACAAACATGAACAACATTTTCAAGTTTCATTTACAAAGGGCAAATAGATTCTCAGCATTTCTGAAATACCTGAAGAACCATGGAGAAAGGGCAAGGTCATTGAGATAGCAGTTTTAAATGGGACTCCAGATAGGTTTAAACAAGTAGATCCTCAACAAAGGCCACTATGCAAAGTCTGAGGGCAGTTTCGCACAGCCATGCCATAGCTGTCGAACTATTTTACCTAGAGAAGAGCTGGGTGAACTTGAGATTTCCACATGTACTTGTCACTGGAATACACACTGGTTTACTTGTGAGAACCTGTGTGTGGTTCTTCCCAACTATTTCCTTGGGGAGAGGATGATGCTAAAATTTCTGTACTTTTCCATCTCTAATCCTCTTTAGGACTTATCTTCTACCATTGTATCTTATCTTTCCTATGTGAACGCCTTACAGATTTAAATAACCTACTTTTCTTCAGGTAAAGACTCTAATTGGAAATTTAACAAATTCCTCACATTGACCTTAATTTGTTTTTTTCAGAACAACTTTTAAATTATGTGCTACACCATTCCTAGGGAGGTTTTTCAACAATCCAAAAATGTAGGACTATCATAAAGAGAGTAGAACATAGGGGGGGGGAAAAAAGCCTATTTCAGACTCCTTTAAGGGGGCTAGCTGAATTGAGCAGTTTGTCAAGCCCCAGAGTACATGCAATTGTTGAGAAAAAGAGTCGGCAACACTGCATCATGGCGGCTGTATGCTGGCACAGGCACAGTCCCCAATCCAGTGACATCAGTGGCTGCCTTAAAACTGCAAGTCAAGAGTGAGCAGTTATAAACAGATTTAACAGATAAACACTAGATGGGACTCATGATCTCATCTGGCAGCCCTGCACATTTCCCATCCAAATGTCCCAGCTGGGATCATACTAATTGGGCCTCTTCAACCACTCTGAGCAATAGGCTAAGAGAAATTTAGGGAGAAAATTTTAAAACTGATAAGAAACACATTGACATGGTGCCTGGTGAGGGGAGAGCTGAGATGCTTGTGATAGGCCATCTGGATGCTTGTGTTCGTGAAAAGTTTAGTTTAGTGGAAACAATTCACCTAACTCACAAGCTGTATAAATATTAAGATCAAAAGTCCTAACTTGCACAACCTGTCAGGAAAACCTGTGATACAGGAAACAGAAACTGCCGTCCAGGCTTCTGTCAAAGTGAAGCCAGAATGTCTTTGTATGGCCATTGCCTGTCTCAGCTGCCCCAGTGTCTCTCTTATACCCGAGAGTTTGTACCAGGACTTTGTGGCTGGATCTTTTGACTAAGAAAGTATATTCATGGAATAGGTTCATATTAAGAACACTTGCAAGAATTTTGGTGGTTTTCCTTTAACACTTTTCGAAGTGAATAATCCCCCTATTTCACAGACAAGGAACCTGGTATAGGAATAATAAATCAATTATAACCAACTGTTTAGAAACTCAGTAGTCAGAGAGCTCAAGCTATTCAACAAAGCTGAAATTATGTACAAGGCTGGTGTCATCACGATATAAATAACTGTAGTGTTTACTTCAATGTCAGGAATTTATGGAGATGGAAAAAACTACGTTTTCCTGATATCAGTTGTTTTTTCAACATGTGACACTATCAAGTATCTTTTCAACATGCTTTCTTGCTTAATATTTCCCTAAAAATTCTTTTTACCAAACACTGTTGAATCAATAAATTTCTTCAATAATCAATAAGTTATTTAATATTATATATCCTCAATTCTTCTTAATTTTCCACTTATTATTAAGGCTCCTTTGCATGGAAATCTAAACAACCTCCAGCCACCTTTTTCCTCTTCAAAACCAAACTGTTTTAATCTCTTTATTCCAAAGTCTATAGACCTTGGAGAAAATATCTGTCCTTCACGTCTTGTTGTATGTTCCTTTAGATATGATACAACGTGCAAATCTTATTTTATTAAAAGAGTCATCCAGCAGTTGGGTTGCATTTTCTCCTCCCTTCTTTTTATTAACAGGTAAACTATTAAGGGTAGCAGTTCCATTAATTAGAACTGCCATCATAGAAAAGAAATGTTACTAAGCCCTGTTAAAAGAAACATTTTAAGTCATAAGCTATTCCCAAAGAACCTAAATCTACTACTAAGTAAAAAAATACTTTTCAAGAACGCTTAATTACTTCATACCTACTAGTTTGGTTATAATTAAAAAAAAAACAAAGAACAACAAACACATAAACAAAAACCCCCAGAAAATATAATAACAAGTATTGTTGAGGATAGGAAAGAATGGGAACCTCACAACATTGCCAGTGTGAATGTAAAATGGTTCAGCCACTAAGGAAAGGTTTGGAGATTCCTACAAAGATAAAAATACAATTACCATATGACTTAGCAAACCATTCCTAAGTATATACTCAAAGGAATTGAAAAGGAAGTGCCCCTACTCAAAGACTTACACACCAGCATTCACTGAAGCACTGCTCACAGTAGCCAAAAGGTGTTTTGGCTCTTTCGAGCATTGTGAGTAACTAAACAACCCAATTATCTATCAACAGATGAATGAATAAACCAAATGTGGTATATCCATACAATGGAATATTACTGAGCCAAAAAAGAAATAGTATTCTGATACACGCTGCATTATGGATAAATTGTGATAAATGAAAGAAACCAGACACAAAAGGACAAATATTTCAATATCTAGAATTGGCAAATTTATAGAGATAGAAACTAGATTAGAGGTTATGAGGGGCAAGAAGGGTGGAGAAACGGGCACGTGCTGCTTAATGGTTACGGAGTTTCTGTTTGGGGTGAAGAAAAGTTTCAGGAACAGTGGTAATGATTGCGCAACATGAGGAATGTAATCAATTCCACTGAATAGTACACTTAAAATAGAAAATTTTATTATATATATTTTATTACAATTAGTATATCAAAACCACTAAATTGTACACTATAATAACTGAATTATATGGCATATGAGCTACACTTCAATATAGCTATTTTAAAAAGAACCCATTGGACTTGGAGGTGCAACAGTAAACAGAGATCACTTAGATCAATGGGTCTAGTTTGAGAGTAAAGCAAATTACTATGCTATCCTAAGCAATATTTACTTATGAAGGCAATTTGTATGACATAGTTTGATAACATCAGACTTCCCTAGTTCTAATGTAATAATTTACAATAGAGCCTATGATAAAACCTGCCCCAATAACAATTATTTAAAATTGTTCAAACAAAATGGGATGTATATCCAAGAGTCCACACACAACCGTTTAAAGTAATTTAGATGAGCAATTCTCAAACTCTAGTGTAAGACAATGCCTATTAAGGAACCGTACACAAGCAAGGAATGCGACGAGTCTGCTGATCTGAAGTATTAAGTACAAATCATTCTTACTTATTAAAACAATTTCAGCCAGGCAACAATGGCAATATTGGGGTCTTCACAGTTGGAAGAGCCCGAGATGGTTTATGCCCACGTCTGCTCAGGGTCTTCAACCTTAGACTTGCCCCGAGCTTCCTCTGTTTCTCAAATGTTCCACAAATGAAGCTTTTACTAACCAGGCTAACTCTCAGTATCAATCTGTTTGATTTACATTCCTGAATTATAAGTAAATTCTAAAAATAATTTGATACTTTAGGTTATCAGCTTCTCCTTCCATTAGCATGGAAAACTGCTGGCACAGAAATTACAAATGTGTGTGGAGGGTGAAGGGTAGGCCAGATATTTTGCTGTCAGTTTAGAGAATGAATGGCGTTTCTAATCATGTGGATTAATGGGAACATAGATAACCTAAAGGGAAGTCTGGGTTTGGGTTATTTTGAGCTTAAATTGGGAGTTTTGCTATAAAAACAAAATACACTGTATTTATTTAGAAGATATGAGTAGCCCTTCAATAAAAGTTCAGTGTTACCACTTAATCTGAGCTTTTCCATAAAATTAACAAATTGTCTGAAGCATAATCTAAAAATGGAAGAAAATAAATGGATTTAAAAATCAGTCATTTGGGGAGAAGACTAGTTAATACTCATAACTGAACCAGACAGTAAACAAGACAGAGAAACAGTAACAAGACAAGCTCCAAATATGGGAGAAGTGGTTCATAACACTATCAACTAATTTATACAGAGGAACTTACTGATTTGAGGTTTAAGTTTCTCAATAATAGAATAAAACAAAATATTACAACATGGAACTTTCCCCAAAGGAATGTGAGGAAAAGTTTTTAAGAGAAGCCTGAGCAATGACAACAGAGGCGAAAATTTTGTAATAGCTATGAGTGTCATATGTTTTTGATTCACAGATGAGAATAGATGACCCTGAAAAAGAGCATAATATGTCAGGTCATAGAGAAGATGTGTTAGCTTTGATTACGTACTCGAGGGCTGTCCAGAAAAAATCCAGCCACGGTCAACATAAGGAGAACAGGTACACAGCTGGATACTTTCTGGAAGGCCTTCTTATCATCCTGAATGGGCCCGTTTTTCTCTGCCAAGAGAAGGAAATGTGTTCCATGGTCACATACCAAACTTTAACATGGCCATTTGTCCTGGACACTGTGAATTTAATTGTCACTGCCGCCAAGACTAAGATGCAAGAGGCTGACTTCTATCTGTAGCTCTAAACCTGCACATCCTGAGCTGAACCATCCACCCTCTCTAGGTCTCAGTTTCCTGAGACAAAACAGTAAGATGGTTTCTACACAATGGAAAACAGATCAACCAGGAGCTCAATACATGCCCTATACTCATAAGTCAGCCCTTGAGCTGGAGAAAGCTCAGGTACAATACCCCACAGGTAAACATTAACAGTTAGCCTTAGGTCTACAGGACAGAATTAGACCTGTTTCACTTGGAGTTCTTCCCAAATCATTAATACATGAGCAACAAAATTAATGATGAAAGGAGAAGATGCTGCTAAAGGCAGGGTTGCTGCCAGTGAAAAAGGAGAAGAACTGAGTGCAAGAACCACCTAAAATTAGACCTCAGGACAAGAAAGCACAATGACCTGGGGCCGTCTGGCATACGGATGAGGCATGAAGGCTTCTACTGTAATGTTATAGCATGGCTAAATATGTGATGATATAACCCTCAGGCACTGAAAAAAAACAAATCATATTGCTGTACTGTGCTTAATTAGTAAGGCAAGAAAACACAGCTTCTGACTATGACCATTTAATAACCTAGCCCATAAAGGAATGTTGCCTTTGTCAGATGAGAGTGGTCACTATAAAAGCCTACTGTTCTTCAGACAAAGGGTCAGTGACATCTTTATACAAACAGCACAGATAAAATAAGGCAATGGCGAGCTTATTCTATGAACAAGGTTCAACTGTTACTTCCTTTAGAAGAACAATGAACAAGATCTGGTGAAAAGTGCATCTAACATAACTTTGAAAGACCAGGATTATTTCTGCATTTCAAAAGATGCCAACTGGTTATCATGAAAAACACAGCCTAAACAGAAATTATGGTTTGATTTTTGAGTTTCAAATTGTCTTTTTTTTTTTTTTTTTTTTGAGAAAATTCTGGTTCTATATAATGCAAAAATCACAAAAAAATTTTATATTAATAATGAATTTTACATTTTGCTTCAGTGTGTACCATTGGTGCTTAATAAATAAATGGTTTACATTTTGTTCTGTGGGAGAGGAACAGAGTAAGCAGTTATTCTGACCAGAAGGTCATTTACCCGAATCCAGAAAAATTCAGAGCTAGATTCCTAAAACAGTCCTGTATGTTTTCATGAGAAACCAACAATAAGCAAACTATTTCTTCTGAGAGTGCATGCATTTTTTTTTTCAAAGCCCAAATACCTTTCAAGACTGTGTTAGTAATGACACCACCATTATGTTGAGTAAACAGACCCCTTGGAGGCCCTATGCCTGGCCACCAAATCATCAGGATATCTGATCTCTCCTCCAGCCCCTCCTTAGCATGGTCTGTCTTCGCAACCGGACCCTCAGAGGGGTAACTAGCAGGGGTACCTGGAGGTTCCATAGCAACACGAAGGCCAGTGACAAGAAGCTTGCACAGTGGTACCCAGTTTGCAACCAGTCAAGTGGCCAGTGGCCTTTCAAGAAGCACCTAAACTGCTGGCCACATTACCAATCCTCATTCACAGCCACTTAGGCCAACCGCCTGGAGCAGGATGGATGGAGCCAGATTCTTCGCCCAGGCTCCTGACCTGAGGATCAGCCCTCAGCATCGGGAACTAAATTAAATCAGCTTCCTGACACCTTCTCTCAGCTTGGTTCCCTTAAGTTGTTTTGTTTTTCAACATATCAAAGAGAAAACATTTACTAAAGTATGTTAAAAGTCTCAGCATATATCAGACAAGATGCCTACAATCTGAATACAGTTATCTCTATTCAATTACAGTTTACTATCACTTATTACATCACAGTGCAGAACGTCTTTTGGGAAAGCCATATATGCAAGTTTTTAATCAATCAGAATAAAGACTATAACCTGTTTAAAAAACAAAAAGCCATATACCTAAATTAAAAACTACACGAAATAAGGAAAGCCAAGATTTTGATCTATTCTTGGCTTAGGCTTAACCATTGATAGCATAATGATGGCCAAACTAAGCTGTAACCACCATGGGACATGACTGGGCTGAATTAAAATAAGACCCACAATATCAAATATTTTATCACCATAGTAAAAGCTAGAGAAAATGCTACTTAAGAGTTTGCACATCTGACCAGAATTCTAGAAAATATCTCTTTTAGAGGCCTAATTAAATGGATGAATTCCCTCCTTCCTGTTAGATAGAGAAGTCATATTTCTTCCATTTGTGGTTCTAATACTTCACACTCCCTCATAAGGAATCCCCTCCCCCAATGATTACAGCGTTATTACTCACATTTAAAGCATTCTTTGCAGCTTCTGCTTCTGAGCGACTGTCAAAACTGACAAAACCTACGGGCTGGGGAAAGAAAAAGAAATGTGAAGGGAAAAGTATCAGGGGATATTTTTTCAGTTAAAGGTGATGTCAAACTGAAGATCTCAGATAAAGAAATGACCACAGGCAATGGGTAGAAATAAAAAAGCCAGTCCTGAAGAATCGTGACTCAGTGGTTTAGCAAGTTTCTAACATGAACCAAAGGGATTCTGAGGGTGGTTTTTTTAAGGGCATAGCTGGACATTTAGAGAAACAGTGAAATAATCTAGAAGGGATTGGAAGGTGAACAGCAGTGAACACGGGTATAAACATGGGTCAAGAGGCTCTACTTTCCTAAATTGAAATCACTGTACCTCAGTTTCTTTATCTTTTAAAATGGAAAGAGAACCAAATCACCTTTGGTACACTGTAATACAGGGACACAATGATAAAAGCCCTGTATTCTCACTGCATGATCAAAATCACAAAATGAGCATTTCCATCCCACATCCCAACAGACGCCTTTAAAAAGTTCTGTGTTTAATTAGGTATATAAGTGTGTAAACCATCCTATCCCAACTAAAGAGAGAGGGGTCATAATCCCTTTGGGCTCAATATCTTTTAGTCCACCAGAAGAATGCTTACAATATAGATTATTTTCAATGAACCAGAGAATACCTTACTGAATGACTAAAAGTGATTGGGAGGTAAGCTGCCGAGTTTACCTTCTTTGGAGATAGTCTCAGTAATCATAGCTGAAAACTGTAGAATTACAAATCATTTTCCAGTGCTAATTCCTAAACAATCTCACACTTAATTTTAAAGCAACAACAAAATAAAATCCTAATGGGAATAAAGAATGTTAAGCCACAGTAATATTCCTGAACAAAGTCAATTCAAACTTATTGTAGAAGTGATCATTTATATGCAAGTTTAAAATTCTTACCTGCTTAGATGTGAGCTTTATAAGAGAACCCTCATAACCCTAAAAATAAAGAACCAAATTTAGACAAAAAAAAAAATACTTAAAAAAAAAAAAAAAAAGCACTTATAATAGTATCTTACTCAAGTAAAAATGAGTCCTTTATGTCTACTGACTACCTCTTTTCACAAATGCCGGGAAAGCAAACTATACACACAGGCGCACACGCATACACACACAGCACATGCACACCCATGCATATATATGGAGGCTGTCCAGAAATAGTCCAGTCATAAATGCCTCTCTTTTTCATATTACATGGCTGGATACTTTCTGGACAGCCCTCATATGCTTATCTTTGTATACCTGGGACCTAAAAAAAAAAATTGAGCTCTGAAATTTATCCATTTTTATGTTTCTTTTCCTTTTTTCCATGAAATTATGCAATGGTAGCAAAATGGGTGTCTGCCAACAACAGACCTTTTTCTTTTCTAGAACTAGGAGAGGGAAGAGGGTAAATTTACTAAGATATGAAGGTCAGAGTATGTGATAACAACAACGAAACATTAAGAATGCACTAGGCAGAACTTACAAATCCAAATTTCAAAACTGCCAGGAAAGGTTAAGCAGGCAGTGATGCTAAATTTTATTGAGTTCTTTTATTTATTTAATAAATCAGCCAGTTTACATGTTGGTATTCTGATTAGGACATGCAAAAATTCCCTGTTGGGTTTTTATTCCAGCTCATCCTCAAGGAAGACAGAAACACTCCATTTCATTACCTCCCTGGCTCCTCAGATTAAGGATGACAAAGTGTGTTTATTCCTGAAAATAACCAATGGCTGATGGCCTGCACCGATGGGTGACACAAGAGGGGGAAAACCACCACTTGGCATGATTGACCACCACACAACTCAGTGCAGAGACAGACTGCAGACCAGGGTCAACCTCCAGGGACTTTAATTAAAAGATGGTTGTTAGGAATGTCGCAGAGTCCTGACTTTGGCATAGCTGTGTTTCTGGGCAGGATGTGGGGATTGATTCATTCCCTATCTTCCCAGCAAAGAACTATGTGACCCATTAGCGACTGTAAACATTTTACTTCAAAGGTCTTGAGCTCTCCTGGCTAAAGAGGTTGTGATGTACAACCCTGCCTCTTTCTTTTTCAAGGTCTTTTTTCTCTAAAAACCCTGCAGGTTTAAACACCCTGAAGGCCTCAGGTGCAAAGGACAAATGGGTATGTCACTCAAGTGCAACACCACTGGTGGGATATACTGTATTCTCAAGTCAGTTAAAAAATTAGTATTACACAGTAGTTCAGAACAGGGACAGCAGAGTCAGACTGCTTAGGTTCGAATATGGCCCTGCCATTTATTATGTGTGGAAACGTGAGGAAAATTTATTCAACTGCATCAAGTTTCAGTTTTCTCATTTGGAAAAAATGAGGCCAACTCACTTTAAAGGAGTATGATGAGAGTTAAATGAGATAATTCATATAAAGCGCTTGCTGGCTGAATCTCTTTCTCTATACACATTAATAGCTTGAAAGCCCTCATCCTACCAAAGGGACAGAGCGCAAAAACTGCAACCCTACAGAAGAAACTCAGGAAGTTCTATGAGGTTGGCATTCTCTCCCCACACCTTTTCTTTCTTTCCTACTTCCTCTTAGCTAACCTCCTGATGAAGCTTTCTTTTTCCCTCTGTACTATCATCATGATTGTTGCACTAAGAGGGTGGCTGTCAGGATGGAATTCTGTGCCATTATGACCTGGTGCCTTCTTGGCTCAGCAGTTGTAAGACTGTTTTATCTGTTGGTTTTATCTGGCTGCCCCCTCAAGCCTCCCTCTTCCTTTCCTACCTAGCTGTTGTCAGCGATGGGATCCTATTCCCTCTCCCAAAGAAGCTAGACCCTGTTCCTCAACCTGTCTTCCCTCTGTGGCTGGAGTCCTGCTTCAGTGGGGATGGATTTTCAACCAGAAACCAAGAAGGGCCATCACCTAATCCCAAGTATGGCCCTCGCCTGGCATTACTGCTGACATGCCCTCAGTGACCAGCTCAGACACAGCCCCTGAACTGATCATGACTTCTAGGTTCTCTCCTTGAGGGCCAAAGCCTCCAACCCACAGTCTGCACATCCCAGCCTTTTCCCATCCTCCACACACTAACCTTCAAGGTTTCTCCATGGTTATTTCAGCTTTAGTCCAACTTCCTGTGAAGTTTTCAATCCCAGCAACATTAAGTACCTCGAAAATAGTTTTATCTTGATAGTCACGCTCCGTTAAATAGTTTGCTAAGCACCAGGAAAGAGTCCCCTTGGCTCATACCAAGCAATACTTTAAAATTTTGTTTTCCTTTATTGGAAACGTAGGACAGTGTTTTCTCATGGGAAAACAATGATGTTAGGTTCCTAGTCTAATTCACAGAAGCCTATTTAACCTACAATGTCTCCAAAGAATAGCATTAACAGAACTATTTCAACTAATAAAGAATCTCCTAGGGACAGAGTTTGACTTGATTATTACATCTGAAACACATATATATAAGCGGTAACTGACAATAACTTTGGTGATCTGTACTCAGAAGAGTGCCCCCAAATGACGAAGGATAAGTGAGGAGGACCTGCAGGCTTCTCTAAGAGGAACAGAGACAGAGAGCTGCCCACCTCAGTAAGAAAAGAGCGGTCTCCAGATTGGCTGTTGGCAGGACAAAGGCAGCTTTAGCTTTAGTCTTCCCTAAGTGAACGCACGTTAGCACTGACTTGTTAAATACCCTTTATGCACTAACCTAAAAATATCACTTTACAGGGAACTTTCTTGAACACTTCATTTCTTTCTCAACCATTTCTTCAAGAGCCCCCATGAAGCTTATACACATACTTTTTGTTTCTTTTTACAATTTCTGAAAAGGTACCTTAAATGGTCTGAAAAGCAGGTAGAGTTCCCGAGGTTTGATATCCAGAGGGAGACCGCTGACAAACAGGGTCCGGACCTGGAAAATAAACATGAGAAGTGACTGGAGGAGTGGAATCCAGAGAACAGCTCTCATCTGAAATTTCAAACACCTATTTCTTCAAATAGTCCATGAATCCTACCTCTTTCATGTCCTTTCCATAACACAGTGGGTATTCTAACGTTAATCCAACTCTTATGGGTGGATTATTCAAAGTGAACGACCTCTAGCTGATTTAAATTCACAGACTGACTTTTTTCCCAACTAGCCACTGCCTAGTTCTACAAATGTGAGGGGAAGAAAGGGTCCACAATTAAATTATCAGCTTAAGAAAAAAATGTCACAAGGACAGTAAATGTACCATCCCTTCACTCTAATCAAATGAACACAGGATACGGTTCAAAAATAAAATGAAAACAATTTTTTTCCTGCTTGTCTTGTCATTGCTTCCATCAATGGCATTAACAGTTACAGTAATTTTAATAAATGTGAAAGTTTATTAAACAATTCCAATATCTAAATAGTAGCGAGAATGCGTAATTCTGTATCTTTTCAGTTCCCATGCAAAAGGGCAGACCTCACTGACCTACCCTATGAGGCCTAGGGTACAGACTATGTGCTTAGTTCTTTACTAGAATACAGAACGCGACACTTCCAGTTGAGAGAATCAGAGAAAACAAGTTAGCATCTGAATGGGAACTTAAAAAACAGGTAAGATATTGCCACAGAGACATAAAAGGTGAGGTGAGATGGGGAAGAGCCATGGGCGCATAGAAGCATGAACCAAAGCAAAGAAGAGGATACAGCGCAGTGTACTCTGGGAGACGAGTGAGCCAAAACTGAACAGGTAGTTGAAGATCAAACCACAGGGGACGTCAGAAGTCACTGACTCAGAAAGTTGGTCCTGAATCAACAGGTGGTAAGTAACCACCACATTTTGTTTCTACTTATTTAATAATATTTTAGTGTGTTTTGTGCACTTATAGTCAATTTCCCTAGTCCCAGCTCTATTTAGATATAACTGGCATATAGCATCGGGTTAAGTTTAAGATACACATGTTGATTTCATATACCTAAACAATGCAAAATGATTACCACCATAGTGTTAGCTAACACCTTCCATCACATCACATTACCATTTCCTTTTTGTAGTGAGAACATTCAATATCTACCCTCAGCAACTTTCAAGTATATAATACAGCACTGTTAACTATCATGACAATGTGATGCATTAGAGTCCCAAAACTTATTCTTCTTCTAAAATGGAAATCTGTGCTCTTTACCCAAGATTTCTCCATTCCTACCAGCCCCCCAGCCCCCGGGAACCACTATGCTACGGTTTCTATGAGTTTGGCTTCACCACATTTTCTATTCCTCTTCTGTACTCGGGCTGATACATCATAATTAGGAATCCAAGTTACTACTTAAAGAAAAATTCAATGCTCTATTGTGAACAGGTATAAATATGAAAGATTTTTTCTTTGTGAGAAACAGGGAGAACAGTTTCTAGAATCCTAATACTTTCCACTGAATCTGGTTGGAAAGAAAAACCAGCACGTGAGATCCTTGAACAGATCCAGCGCGCTATGCAGTATAATGCCATGGCACTTGCAGTAGGTGTTTAATAAACACTATGATGATGTTAACAGCCCCAGTATCATGAATGCCTTATTTTACTATTTGCTTAAAAGCATTTTAGGCAGCTTTATTGGAGTACATACAATTGATATGTAACAAACTGTACATCTTGTTTATAATTTGATAAATTTTGACATGCATAATGGTTGTGAAACCATTACAACCACCAGGATAATGAACACATCCATCGACTCCAGAAGTTTCCTCATGCCCTTTTAATCTTCCTCATGCCTAGGCAATGGCATCACTTCTGTCCCTACAAGATTAATATGTATCTTCTAAAGTTTTATATAAACTGGAGGCATAATGTATGTATCCTTTTTGTCTGGCTTCTTTCCTTTAGCGTTATTTTGAGACTCAGTCACATTGCTGCATGTATCAACAGTCTATTTCTCCTTATTACTGGGTCATATGGATAAGTAACCATTCATTTATCCATTCACTTCTTGATGGGATGTTGGGGTTATTTCTAGTTTTTGACTTTTTACAAACAAAATAGCTATGAATGTTCACATATCAATTTGTACACTTTTTCCATGGACATATGTTTTCTTTCTTCTTGGAGTGGAACAGCTGAATGATACAGTAGGTACATGCTTTACTTTTTAGAAAACAGCCTTCACTTCCTTGTTTTTATACCCCATAACATGATAAATGTCCTCTGTCTACTTCAAACAAATGTGCATTCTGTTGCTATTGGGTGGAATATTTTATAAATGTCAATTAGGCCAACTTGATGTTCAATATATCTTTTGCTGCTTCTCTCCTCCCCCAACTTTGCCAATGACACTCTTTCCAAGGAACTTCAAAGCTGCTAAGGCTGAATTACTGAGAACTGCCAAAGGGAATCCAGCTATACAGCGTTCTCTCCCCACCATCCACAACCCTCTTTCCATAGTCCAGAAACTGAACACCCATCTATTCTACTTGGCTGCTCTGGCCAGGAAAACCTGGGCAGAGAGGGAATCCCAGCTCCCATTAATTCAGATTTTGCTGAGTGTCCATATATGTCTGACACTATAAACTGTGCTAATTGGAATATAGAGATTACCATGGAAATAATATGATAAGCAGATCTCATGTTTTAAATACTGGAATACCTACCATTTATTCAGGAGGAAGCTTACCTATTTAACAGGTATCAATTAGGATTTGGGGAGTTGACTTAGGAAATAAACTACCATTTATAAATGTTCTTAAGAAAAAGGCTTTCCAAACTTTGCAAGTCAAACAATTTAGCAATAACACTCACTAGAAATCTGGGGGTTATCAATAAGATTACCTGACAGAAATTAAAGTTCATCTACATCCATAAAATGTAATACCATGTAATGAATAAAAATAATGTTCAAGAAAAAAGTACATGGAGTTCAGTTTTATTGTGTAAAACAGCTAACACATATGAATTTGGAGAGAGAAAAAAAAATGCCTAGTAGGATATATTGGGGTGCCAAAAAATGCATACACATTTTAAAAAGATCTTATCTATGTATTACATAAATACTGACGGTAACCACTTTGAGCACCTCTTGTAATTGCAGAAGTCAAACATGATTTGTATTCATCCTTTGTTATCAGTACATATTGAGTATTACAATTTTAATACAGTTTTTTTCCTTTCTCAAAATGTGTATACTTTTTTGGCACCTTCTGTATATACCAAAATGCTTACATTTGCATGGATTAACCCTGATTGGTAGAATAGTAAGTGATTTCAATTTTTTTTAGCTTATTTGCATTTTCTTTTTATAATAAGAATGTATTAGTACTATGAGTTTATTTTGTTAGGCTGAGAATTGTCTAATTTATTATTACCTTGCTTTCTTGAGGAAACTATTAAGTGATGCCAATATTTATCATAAAAATGGTTAAGTTTATGGAGAAAACTTTTTTTTATATAAATGCTTTAGAATTCAGAGAGGGAGATTCTTCATGTTTCAGCGTCTCAACAGAAAACGGTTATACGTGTAGAGGAAAAAGAGCCATTAGGCCTCTTTGCCACTCGCCCATAGATGACAAGAGGCTCAAACGACTCTGCTTTGTTCATCAAATTAGAGGCAGCTAAGATGTCTGACATTTTACTTATACATGAACACGACTTACATGTCCTAGAACCTAGTGAAGCCCAATACTGTCTCAGAAACCTGCCAGGATATGTCAATTCTCACTGAGGAGACACCTTCTCCTCTGACAGAATGGATATACTGACTAGGAGAAATATTCTTAAATATTTACCTTATGAAATTATGAGTAAAGGTCATTTCAATCCAAGAGCTTGGAATCCATGTGCTTTGAATCCTTTCTAGACTTCCTCAGACTTATAAACTTGATGAAGTTTAAAAAGAAATCATACATGAGTGGAAAAAACTATTCCTGGGTACGTAATTCATACTTTTCCATGAATTCTAGGTGACTGGGACCTAGAATCATGGAGATACTGGTAAACATTTTAGTTTCCCTACTCTTCCCACCACCACACTTTTTATCTGAGCTATTAAAAAACAAAGCACTTCCACGTTTTGTCTTTGCTGTGTCTGTGGAAATCACAAAGGTAAGGCATGTTCTTGAATGCAGAGAGCTTACTGTCAGTAAAGGAAACAATATGCAAATCACCTTCTGTGACAACAGAAAGCTTAGCTCATTTACAAAGTAACCAATTAGAACCCAAACAGCGAGACAAAAGTTTAAGAAACATGTAAATCCGTGATCAAATACTCAGGAAAAAACAAGTCCCCCTAGAATAGCAAATAAAAGACACCGAATGAACTTTGTGGCAGGCCAATCATTATCCAGGGCAGTCCTTCATTTACCAGCAGTGTCTAAGGACACAGATGTGCCTGGCACTATGCCTTTGGCATCACAGATGTTTACTTTATCAGACACATGGGGAAACACATTTCTTAGTCAAGGACACAACATGCCTCATAGAAGTTCAAGACATGAAGCTGCTGACAGCTCTATCCCAAAGGAACTCTAATGGATTCTGTGGCTGCACCTCCAACTTCATTTTTACCCCAACAGCAATGAAAGAATAAATGCTACAAGAAATTGTCCTGTGCTGAACAGTAAGAGCAAGAGCCATTCCTGCAAAGGCCACAGTTACATTTTGGGTAAAACTAACCATGTGTTCTTAAATGGCACTGCCAGCTCCCATTGGGTAAGACAAGCCACATTTCAGGGACTGACTTCTAATTTAATAAACTCTAACTTAGTAAGTCAAGTCTGTGTGTCAGTCTTGAGCTTTCTTGGACAGGAAGGCCAAAACAGGACTCAACATGGAAAGTCCCAATCTTTAATGAAGAACAGGCATTGTCTTGTAAGTAATCTAGACACAAAATGTATGGTGATGGAAGGAGAACTAACTCTGAGTGGTAAACACGCAATGCAGTACGTAGGTGATGTGCTACAGAAATGTACACTTGAAACTTACATAATTCTACTAACCAATGTCACCCCAATAAATTTAAAAACCCACCCAATAGACAAATGCTTGTTAATTTCAGTCCATAGCAGACAATACCCATGCACCTTTCAGTAAGTAGCCACATCGGGTAAATACCAGTGTCCAAAGGCTATGGACATTTTCTGTGTATATTTTAATTGTTTATACAAGGGTCTTAGGGGTCATCCTCTAGGTGCTCTGAGACGATCTCTTGAGGTGCTTCTTAAATTCATAGGATGAGGAGAGGTAATTATTTTCATTTGAAATATTCGGGCAAGTAAAAGCCATGGGGGTGCCTCTATGATCACCTATCCTCTGCAAGCTTTCTCTCCGTCTACCCACATTTCTAAATATATAAATGAAGCTTTCCAATGTGCTGTATGTTTAAATCATTCTTTCGGAGTAACCATTCTTTGAAACACAGAAGTGGATTCACAGGTAAGAACTGTTAAAGGGTGAAGGATTTTTTTGTTTTTGTAGTGGGCAGCACAATTCTAGGTACAGAGTATACACTCTATAAAATCTCTCAAATTATTGTAGAAACCTACAGAATGTATTCATGGGAGACAGTAAGTGCCTGTTGACACCTCTGGTAACTATGTGGCCAAAAAAAAAAAAAAAAAAAAAAAAAGCGCGAACACATTTCCCATTCACAATCTATCAGTATGGTTACCACCACATCAAATGATAAATACTCATCTATGACAAAAGATGAAAGAGGTTAATGTTTTAAGAGAGAGAAATTTAGAAGAGGAAACAGCGAAATGAAACGAAAACAACCAGAATCAAGGGGGGGAAATGGTAACAAAAAACACAGATTGAAATTGCAGAAGACCGCAGAAAAAATCAGGACACAAAGAGGAATCAGTACACAGATACTAATAAAATCACTCACATGTCAAATGATGGCGATCGAAACATACGTATAAATGAGTCCAATTTCAACAAATGTACATAAATGAGTAGTTCAAAGTTTTTTGAAAAGATGTCCAAATTCACTAGTATGCAGATTTAAGATGCTGAGGAGATATCTAATATCCACTCATATAGAAGAAGGTTCTCAATTATTAAGTAAAAAAGCGAACACCAGAAATTGTGCATGATCCCAGTTTAATTCTTTGTGTTTTTATAAGTTATATGCTCAAGTAAAAAAAGAGTATTGGAAGAATGTATACCAAATTCCCTGTATGTTAACAGTGGGAAGGGGAGGTGGGGATTAAGAACTTACATTTGACATATGCATATACTTTGCCATTTAAATATATATATAAGCATAAAAATCTAGTTATAAAAGAGAACAAACACAAGCCCAAATGTATCTCCTTTCTTTGAAAATATAAACCTTGGGTCCTGCCTATCCACTTTTGTCCTTAGAAATGCTCATTTTCCTGCCTATCCTTGCTCCATAGGGATAAGCTTGATCTAGAAGAAATATACATTCACGTTTCTGCTTTACATTTCAATTCTGACATGCCGGTGTTTCTTTATACTTACTCTAAAAATAAATCTCACCAAAAAAGGGCACCGATGCCCCTGTGCAAGGCCCTAGGAACAGGACCATCATGGCTGTCCTTGCTGTGTGACCACCCTACTTTCCAAAAACAGAGGGCTCACTCACTGCCTTAACAACTAAGGGAGTGACACCTCTTTTCTGAAAGACCCTGTAATAGAAACTTGGGACAGGGAAGTTACGAAGAGCTCCACATTATCTGTGGGGCATAAATCCCACTGTGCTGAGTTGTTTTAACACAAAAGGTGAGAAGGGAAGGGGCAGTTTCCAGAGCTGTGTCTGTAAGTTTTAGATGTTGGTTAAATTATTTTTCTCTTTTAAAATAAAGTGTAAATGGATTTAGTTCTTTGCTTATTCTGTGAGCACCAACTAAAGCACCATATTGCAAAACTGAACCCCACTGAGGACTGCTGGTCATCCTGCTTCCAAAGGCGTATCTTTGTTGGCTGCTGTGATTACCTATTCGTGCATTGCCACCACAGAAATGGGTTACCACAACCAGCAAAATGGACCACCAGGTGTTAAACTCTGATTGTAATGCAGCAGAATCTGACCAGCCTTTGGCCAAGCTCCAGTTTCTTCTTAGTGCTGTTCCTTTTTCCTGACTATGGGCACCTACTAGACTTAAAGACTCACTCCTTTCCTAGCTCTAGGGAGGTTATGTTTTGGTTCAAGAGTCCAGGTTGCTACAGACACCAAGGACTGACTAACCATAAGATAAAAAGGGTCACTATGCTGACTCCCATGTCTGTTTTAGTTTTAAATTGGTAATTGCTCTTTCCTTTCCAATGGGAAAAGTCACATAATAATCCACAGTGCATATCTCTCTAGTTTTAAGGGACCCACTAGTGTTCCCCTGATACTCCATCTGTAGAATAACCAAATTTATACTTTTATTTAGGGTCATGTAAGCCAGGTCCGTTTGCCAAAATGATTGGAAAATTTCCAGTTGTATCGGGAAAAGAAGAAAAAGACTCGTGGAAGCACATGTGGAAACAAGAGGAACGCGGCGGTCCCTAAACTCCCATGTGCGGGGCTCAGATCACGCACGGACTGGGACAATACGTTAGCACCATGTGACTATGTTCATTCTTGAGGAGCCTGTCCCAGCCCAACCCAATGTCCACGTATAATTAGATAGTCTCATAATCTCCTTTGATAGGGCTTCTTAAGACCGAAGTCCAATCTAAGCCATCCCTTGCATCTGTCATACGTTAGTTTAAAAGAAGAAAAGACAAATAGAAAATTTCTATGATTTGAACACTGCACAAGTATAGACCAGGAGATGTGTCTGTACATGTAAGCACTTAATCTCATTATTAAGAAATTTCCTCAGTCCTGTCAGACACAAAGGGAGGTGAGTACCAGAGGCAAATCAGGAATTTAGGGTTTGAATTAGCCTCCATACGAAACTAGATATGTAAGTGTATGCATGTGAGAACTTCACTTCATTTTTAGTAAGTTCACTCTGTGCTCAAACACAATATATGGTTGTTAGGTCATTAGAGTTCAACAAGAAATTCCTGATAAAGACAGAAGTTTTATCCCTTAACTCTGGTCCTGTTCTTACCCAACCATGACTTGCCTTAGTTCCCTTAGTCAACTTTCTAAAGGCTTATTCTGTTTCCCTGGTTACCCCATGGAATCCTACTTTTTATTCAATTACACCATTTACATTGCTGAAACATGAAGATTTAAAGATGTATACATTAATCCATTGATTTATAAAGAGAACTTTGCATTCTTAGGCCCTAACATGCACTTGCCCTTAGGATATTAATCCTACAGAGTACCCTGAAGTTGAATGTCAAAAAGATCACCTGAACTGGGCTACCTGCAATACAGACTTTTGCATGGCCTAACAAAATGAAATATAAACAGAACATATGAAAAAAATCTTCCTAAAATTCCAAGATCAATCTTTCTCCTTCTGCATAGTTTGGGTGACTGTTACTTAACAAAGCAGATGTGTTCAAACAAAAAAGTCATTCCACCTCTCCCAAACTACATAAAAAAGAAGTATGTCAGCACAGAGTTCGTCACAGTCACTTAAAGTACCTGAAAATAATTTTTTGACAGGGGCAAATAAGGACGCAACACTGCCCAGGGCTCTAAAGCATTTATTGCTTTTGATAGCAGTAATGGACAAACTCCATGTGAGGAACTTGATCCCACTGTCAACTTCAATTTGCAATGCATTCTTAATAACCATCCACAAAGCACCACAGTTCTAACAACTAGAGAAGGTGTGAGAATTGCAAAACTACAAAGATGTGGAGAAAAGGTCTACTTCCCAGTAATTAATCATGGGAAACAGCCCAACATATACCTTAAAAAATTTTTGGTGCCAGGTCAGCTCACCTTCAAAATGAAAGTTCTTCCTCATGTGACAGTAAGCATCTTAGTACTTAACAGTATATGATGACTAAGTATCGGTAGAATGAACTATATGAGTGAATGTAAAAATTATGTCACAGTACTAGGAACAAGGCATAACGAGAGAGCCATACAATCTATAAACATTCAGATATGAATGCATATGAAGAAATCAAGTCAGTGACATTTTAATATGCATTCAAGAGGTTAAATATTCAAGTCAGCAAAGCACATGTAACTTAAGAAAATTAAATAAATAAAGAGTCATGCTGAGCTAGGCTGCTGGGATTTAAAAACCGGTTCTGCCACTCACCATCCATGCACCTTGGATAAGTCACTTCACCTCTCCAGATTCACAAATTTCCTAATCCAGAAAAGATGACCATAAAGGTACGTACTTGTGACAGTTTTAAAACATGTCCATGAATTCTCTGTTACTCTTACTTTCACAAGGTGGAACTTAATTTCCTTCCCCTCGAGCATGGGCTTCACTTAAGTGACTCACTTCAAATGAACAGACTATGGCAGAAATGAGGGTGACTTTTAACACTAGGCCAAAACAGGCACTGTGGCTTCCTCAGTAGAAGAAGTCTCTCTTGGATCATTTGCTCTGGGGAAGCCAGATACCATGTCTTAATAATCAAGAAACTCCTTGGGAGGTCAAAACGATAAGGGACTGAGGTCTTGGACCAAAAGCCTTGAGTCATCTTAGAAACAGATCTTCCAGTCCCAGTAAAGTTTTCAGATGACTGCAGCCCCAGCTAAAAATGTCTTAAGTGCATCCTCATTAGAGACCCTGTGCTAGATCCACCTAGCTAAGCCAGCACTTAAATTCCTGACGTTTAGAATAATAAATGTCTACTATTTAAGATGCTAAACTTGGGGGTAATTTCTTACACACAATTGTCACAAAGATGAAATAAGTTAATTGATGTCAAAGTATCTAGAGTTCAGTGCTTGGTTCATAGTAAGGGCTCAGAAAAACGTGACCTCTACTAAGGTGGTTTACAACATTCAAAAAGAAGATGCAGTTTCATGCCCTAAAGGCAAACCTGACAGGGGCTACAACTGATAATATTCATGCAATTATTATACACAGTCTTAAAATGGGTATGAGAGAAAATAAAAGTAAGTTTGCACAGTAAAAGGAACTAACATGCATAAGTTAAACCAGAAGTATTTTCCATAGTATTAACTCCAATAGTGTGACTCAAAGTCCCTTCCTGTCTGTCTGTCTCTCTTTCTTAAGAAGACTATGAGCAATCCCATTCTGGCCAGCACCTCACCCTCCAACTCCTTATGCACTCTCCTCAACTCCTCTTCTCCCTTTCCCTCTTTTTCAACTTTAGTCACATCAGGAAAACCTATTTCCCTTTTCATTCTATTTCTGAGATTCAAAAATATATCAAGGCTGATAGGTTTAAGCACTCTTACGAAGGAAAAGGAAAATAAAAGAAAAACAAAGTAATAAATTTTGAAGTGGTAGGCAAATCATCACTTTGCAAAATTTTTTAAGCTTGGACATAATAACATCTGCTGGGAGTTCCCTGATGGTGTAGTGGCTTAAGGCTTCGGCGCTGGCGCTGTCAGTGCTGCGGCCTGGGTTCGATTCCCAGCCAGGGAGCTACCCACATACCAAAAAGAAAAAAAAAAATTCTACCCTCTCCCTGCCTACATTAAAGGGAAAATTAAAAGTTATCAACTAATTTCTTCATTAAGTATTAGCATTCAAGGCACGTTCAAAGTATTTTACTCAATTTTATAATATTCCTGATGTGTCATAGCTATTTTTAATGTGTGATATTTTAGCTAAATTATACGTTAATATCCACAACTCATTAAAGCATCCATTTGATTAATGTCCATACCATACTGTATGGACATTAATCAAATGGATAAATATAGATAATGACAGTACCAATGCCCGCAAGGATGCAGAGAAACTGATTTCTCATAACACTGCCTGTGGGGATGTAAAAAAGTACCGGAACCTTTGTAGAACAACTCGTGCAGTTCGGCAGTTTCTTATCAAACAAAAATGCGATTACAATAGAAAAACCTGTACATAAGCGTTCATAGATGCTTTATTCATAATAGCCACAAAGTGGAAAAGCCAGATGTCCTTCAATGGGTGAGTAGCCTGTGGTATGGCCCCACCATGGAATACCACCCAGCAAAACACAAACAAACAAAAACCTATTAATACAAACAACCTGGCGAAATCTCGAGGGAATTATGCTGAGTAAAAACTCAATTCCTAGCGATTATAACACACCACATGACTCCTTGTCTGTAACATTTGTGAAGTGATGATGGAATCATGGTGGTAGAAAGCAGCAGAGGAGCTCGCAGAGTCAAGGGCTGAGGACAAAGGAGGCAGGGGTCAGAGGAAGGGGCAGGGGTGCCTGTGTGATGGGGCTGTTCTGCATTCATGGAACAAAACACACTCAAAACTGCGAAATTCTAAATAAAATGAGCGAATTGTACCATTACCGATTTTTCAGCTGTGATATTGTGCTCAAACTGCACAAGATTTTACCATCAGGAAAAACTAGGTAAAGGGCACACAAATGATCTCTCTGCATTACTTCTTAGACCTGTATGGGAACCTTACAGTTATCTCAAAATAAACAGTTACACAAATTTAAGTGTACATTTAGAAAAACTTTTTCACATAGAAAATACTAATATACACAATAATCCAGAGTTTCTATCAGTTGGTAAAGCTGGGCAGTGGAGCTATATAGTTATGAATTCACATGCATTTTTATTTAAAGCCCTGCCAGAAAATTAGTCTTTTTCCTATTTTTTAATTAATAAGATTCAGTATTGTAAAAGACATTAGAACAAAAATGTGACTTTTTAAATGTATATTTTACTCAATTTATAATTTTCCTGATTTGTTCAATCACTACCTTTTATTGTTGTATATAATATCTTAATTATGGTCTACTTTGATTAAACATCCATACCTCATTCCAGGTACATCTCACATGACATAAAAAATAAAAATGCCAACTATATAAATGTAAAATATTTTAAACTACCACCAGGAAAAAGACTAGGAGTGTCAAACTCAGAGCACTCCACAGAACACACATGCATACACATATGTATTATACATATGTGCTACATTTTGTATTAACAAGGTGTTTGGTGAGCACACTACTAAGAACCATCCACTTTCCGACCTGCTCCGTTCCCAACCTGGGCCGGCTCACCCCTCCTTAGGCAGCCTGGTGGCTCCCCGCTCCCGGGAGGTCACCACATTGATGCCCAACTGAGTGCGGACACCCGATCAGCACAGCACACTACAGCCCGGAACTCCTGAGCTCAAGCGGCCCTCCTGCCTCAGCCTCCCGAGTAGCTGGGACTACAGGCGCGCGCCACCGGGCCCGGCTCATCCACTTTTCTAAACTCATTTCTGCATGAAAATTCATTCAGCCAGTATTTGTTTGCATTTAAAATAACACATGAATGCAATACAAATTTTTGCAATACAACCTACTTTGGGGTGGATAATTCCTTTAATTCATAAATTAACTACTTTATTTCAAACACTTATTCCAATAAAAGAGCAAACTTCCATTTTTAAGTTTAGATCACCTCCTAGCTATTTCAATAGTAGGAACCTCCAATTCCAGAATACATCCAATATATTTAGGCTATAACTAATAATCCCAAAGCCTACTATAAGAATTACCTCTCCTCTGAGACATAATTGATTTGATTTGATAATCACCTACAGTTATATCTGTTTATCATTTATGTGATTATAAGTCAATTCAATATTAACTTTATATATGTATATGTATGTGTAATTATGTAAAGGGAGGTCTCAGAAGACTTGATGTACAAGTAGGACAGTGTGTAAGCTAGGAAAAGTTAATATATGCTTTTGAAATGGATCTAAAATTTTTTTAAGTTTGTTGGATATTTAAATGGGTTCCCATAACAATGTAATGTTTCAATCTTACTATATATGATGAGAGGAAAAGATCCCTCACTACATTGACCCTGGTGGGTTAAATTACTCCCAACAAACAAAAGCCTAAGACCAAAGTCCAAGACCATACAACCTCACTAGTAAATTCTACCAAACATTCAAAGAATGAACACCAATCCTTCTCAAACTCCTCAAAAGACACACACACACACACACACACACACACACACACACACACACACGGGGGGGGGGGGGG